>JADZMA010002141.1:0-13167 GCA_020796225.1 Arion vulgaris
GATCTTGGCTGGTTGATGAAAATGAGCAGAGGAGAAACTGGCATAAATTTGGTAGAAAAAAAGGCAACTGAAACAGTTATATTTGCAAATGATGTTGCCGTGTTAATTAAAACAAACAAGGTATGCAAAGAAGCAAAGGTAGCATGAACAGTTGTACTACAGATAAGCTGTGAAGAGCAATATAATGAAGTCACATGACAAGTAATGCAGAATGACAGCTAGATTCAAAATGATAAAAATACTGAAAAGTTCACTTTTGGGGAAGGGGGTATAGAACTTTGACTAGACAGAGAGATACTAAAAGGGAGATTATGCAACGAATTAAAGTAACATCAACTTTTAAAAGTCTAAATAAAATATGAAGCTCCAAGTAAAATAGTTATACAACTAACTTACGATTTGCCATTTCCAATGTTGTATAAATTTTACCATATAAACGTGAGAGTTTGAAAATAACTAAAGATATAGCAAATAATTTCAATGCTTTTAAAAATAGGTTTCTGAAAAAGAATTGTAAATGAAAATAAAATGGTACGAAATCAGTAGTGATAAAAACACAGAAATGTCTGGTCAACCACTAGTAGGAACTTTTATAAGAAATAGAAGATGGGATATGTTAGAAATTATTAACGAATGACAAAGCATATATTGACGTGAGCAGAAAATAGTTCAAGAATAATAAAACCCCCGAAAAGCCTTAAAAAATTTACTATGAGAGGCGAGAAATATCGAACTCTCAATTACATAGGTGGCGTCTGTGCAGGATAGTGACTTGCAGGCCGGATTAGCATAGTGCAGAAGTAGCAAATGCTACGGCCCTGCGCTTTGGGGGGCCACGCCTCTGGAGCTAAGTTGTCACTAGTCATAAACAAGGAACCAAGTTTGGAAGGTGGGTAATAATTTCCCCTTTCATTTTTTTTTTATTGAGGTTAGGGCCAAGGTCATGTTTACTCAATTTCGGACTTAATTGGGCGGTCACACTGAGCTCATTAACAGCGTAACAGTTTTTTTTACTTTTTTGTATAGGAGTGTCTCTTGTGTGCACACGCTTCTAATAAACAAAAACTTGAAAGCTTGAACAAAAGAACAATTAAATTTGACTCATAGCCCAGTTCAAGTCTCTGTTCGTTCAGTAGTTTTGCCTGCGAAACTTAGTTTAAAATAAATGCAAGTGGGCGTATGAAAGATTGTTCTAAGACATGAGCAGATCTGGGCACTCCTAAATAAATTTCATGTCATTCACGTTTTTGTGAGACTTGTTTTGCACTCGACTAGATGTCCCAGAAAATAAGCGAGGAGGGCCAAATGATTAAACAGAAAACTTGGACACACTTGAAGGAGCCCAACAAGAAACAACACAGAGCTGCATAATTTTACAGAGAAGCACACAAACGGACACAGAGAGTAATTTTTATTTGTTCTGCTAACTTTGAATGTATTTAAATCCTCCCATCTTGTTATTTTATTATTATTTTATTTTACATAGCTAATTTATGTTTCAGTGAGAAATTAATTTTTAAAAATAGTTTCTATCATTTTCGTTTTCAATGAATTCAAATGTTTTAAATCAGAGTTATAGTCATGTTAAGTGGTTAAATTACGAAGCACCTTGTATATAATATATCATCATGAGTAAATTGTTATATCATAAAACGCTGTCAAAACTTTCACATTTATATGTTATATTAGTAGAAAGTAGAAGAATTACATTTTATTTATAAATTCATTTCTCTTCCCAGAATGAGAATAGACATCATGAGCAGCAGAACCAGAGATGCAGGTCGACATTACGCTTCTGGAAGTGCAAAGCGTAAAGCACAAGATGAAAGGAAAAATATAACCAAGTTCTTGTATCAAAAACACGCAAGCTGTCTGAATTTTTAATGTCGTGTGTAATGGTGCTGAATCCAAAGAAATCGAAGCAGAAAATATAGAAATCGCGTCTCACAGTATAGTAGATGAAGATAGTGATATAGAACAATCATCATTACCAATATGAATCAGCAACTCTTCACGCTTTAGCCATTTCCACAAGACAAACTGAAGTCAGATGTACAGCAAGTCCTTCCAATTTAGCCATATCATTTTCAAGCCAAGAGAGCAGAAGCACAGCACATGCTTCCATTGTAGCAACATCTTCTACAAGCCAAGCTACAACGAAATAAATGTACTCAACGATATTGGTGAATGGCCAATCAACTTCAATCGAGATTATTGGATTGCGAAAGGAAGCAGCGAAGTGCAACATATGAACAGTGATTTCTTGTCTTCCAAAAAAACATACCATAAAAGAAAACAATCCACAGTTGTCGAAAATCGTTTTCACATATACACATAAACCAACAAACAAAACTCATGTGAGAGATTGGTTGTGTTATTCAGAAACAAAAGGACAACTTTTCTGTTTTGTTTGCAAAGTTACTTATTCAGACTGTTCGTCACGGTTTACGAAAGAAGGATTTGACGATTGGAAAAACACAAATAATTTGTTGAAAAAGACAAAGCACCTCCATAGACAAGCGATAATTTCTCTGTTAGTTTGCAAAAGAAAGATGCTCGTGTCGATTCTCAGCTTAAGCCAAATTGAGACCGAACAAACATATTGGCGGACACTTTTGGAGCAAATTACTTCAGTAATCAATTTTTGCAGAACAGGTCTTGCATTTCGGGTATGGATGAAATTATTGGTTCACCTAATAATGAATTATTTAGGTTTGTTGGAATTAATAGCCAATTTGACATTTTTCTGGCTCAGCATATAAATACTTATGCAAATAAAGGAAAGGGACATACATCATACTTATCAAAAACAACATGTGAGAAATTTATCCATCTAATTGCATCAACACTGGATCATATTATTTGCAGAAATTAAGAAATGCAAGTACTATTCCGTATCACTGGACTCTACTCAGACATTTTTCATGTGGACCAACTCACTCTAATAGTGCGTTATGTGTTACCATCTGGACCAGTGGAAAGGTTTGTGAAGTTCTTGGATATGGAAGGTCATACTGCTGAACAACTCGCCCAAAGTTTACTTGATTTTTAAAGGAAAATGGCATTGATATCAAAGACTGTCTGGTCAAAGCTTACAATGCCAGCAACATGAGTGGGAAATACAACGCTTACAAGCATGCATTAAGGAGATAAATAAGTACGAGAATACATTCCTGCTTTGCACATTCACTGGAATTTGGTTGCGAATTGTGCTGCAGAATGTTGTATAGAAGCATCCATTTTTTCGATTTTGTTGAAAGTCTCTATACATTCTTTTCCGCTTCTACCTATCGATGGGCATTCTTACAAAAGCACTGGAAGATACAGGTTCAAAATTCCGACTTTGAAGGACTGTCGGACTGGTGGTCTTCCGAGCTGATGCGACAAAAGCACTTTTATGTGGTTTACCATTATCAAACAAGTTTTGGATGACATCTCAAATAACATGGATCAAAAGGTAGAGTGTCGTAATCAAGCGTATGGGCTAGTTTTGGAGATGAGTAAGTTGAAACGGAATAGTTAGCATTTTTGGAACGGATTCTAGAACGACGCAGCGTCTGCGCTTCATTACAGTCACCTGAGTCAGACCTTAACACGGATATCTCTTTATGAATCGTTACACGGGTACGTTCAAGCAATGCGGCCTACATTTTCAGATATTGAGGCCAAAGCCAAAATCCTGACTCACTGTCAAGAATATCAGCAACAAACTTCACAACGACGCAAGCGAAATACTAAGTACGACGATTTTAGTGGCTCTACGCTCGATAAAGTTGCTAGAAAATCAAACACCAAACAAAAGTTTGAAATCAGGTGTTTATTGTCATAATTGATAATGTACTCTCTGCCTTAGCTAAGCGCATGGAAGCGTACCATAGAGTGACTGATGTATTTGGAACATTTCGGCAGTTAAAATCTCTTACAGCAGAAGAGATCTTGAAAAGAACTCCAAATATTGTCAGCTCTTACCAAGAGGATTTGGAAGAAAGCCTGGCGACGACTTGTGCAGTTCGTTGAACTTCTTAAAACTAATGTTAGTTAGTTAGTCTTTCCTCTTGGGCCTGTGGGCGCGCATAGGGCAGAGGTCATAGTTCTCCATGTCTCGCAGTTCGTTGCTATTTGTTTTAAGTCTTTAATGTTTACTAGGCCCATCGTTGAGCCTTCTCTGGTGATGGTTCACGCAGTCTCTCTTGGTCTTCCTCGTTTCTTTTCCCTCTGGTGTCCATATGAGGGATTGGTAAGGGAGTCTTCTCTCATCATTCTAAGTGTGTGGCCGATGTAGTTCCAGCGCGCTTTCTTTCAAATTTGATACATTTTCTTGCTTGGTCTCTTGTCTTATTGTGTATTGGGTCTGAAATCTGACCATTTGAGGTTCATTCTTAAAGACATTTATTCTCAAAGTTATCTAATTTTCTTCTAGAGCTTTTGTTGCTTTCAATCTCGCATCCATAAGTTAATACTGAATCACACAAGAGTTAAAGATCTTTAATTTTAAGTGCTTCTGGTGAATTGGACTTCCATATATTTGACAATTTATTAAAAGCACTTGATGCCAATGCGATTCTGTGTGGAATTCTGGCGCTGTATCCCCCGTAGATGACATCATACTCCCTAGGTATGTAAAACTTTGACTTTTTCAAGAGTGTAGTTTTTAGTTGAATATTTTCTGGACTGCTGGTAAGGTCAACAATTTTTGTTTTTGTGGTGTTTATGTGGAGACCAATTTGTCCTGAGATATTTTGGAGAAGGTTTGTTTTCATTTGAATATCTTCATGTGATGAACTCAAAAGGGCTATATCGTCAGCAAAATCAAGGTCTTCTAAAATTTTATCAACCCACTTGATGCCCATATTTGCGTTATTGGTGCATTTTCGCATGACCAAGTCAATTGCTATTCCAAAGAGCATTGGCGATAAGACGCAGCCTTGTTTCACTCCTGTTTCCACAAATCACAACGAATGTAGCTATGCTATTAGAACGAAAAGAATGAGGCCCTGAACTGCAGTTTTATAAACTTATAATGGAAAATTCTATTAGAGTCGTGTTTCCAAATGTAGAAATAGTCTTACGAATTTACTTGTCTTTAATGATTACTAACTGCAGCGGAGAACGTTCTTTTCAACATTAAAAAGGAATAAAAAGTGAGTTAAGAAACATGATGGGACAAGATCGTCTAAATAACCTCACCTTAATGAACATTAGATATAATTTACTTGAGAAATTAATTTGTCTAGTATTATCTCTAAATTTGTTCACATTAAATCGAGACAAGTTTGTTTATAAAATTTATGTTTTATTATTTATTATCATACAAAACTTAGGGCCCGCGCTAAATTTACTGGCCCTGCGGCTGGTCTAATCCGGCTCTGGTTGCTTGTCTATTAACTCCGACATTCTGAGTTCGAATCACGCTGCGGATTATTTGGTTGCAAATTGTTTCGCTTGGATTTTTACAAAAACTACGATGACACCACCCGTTCAGAAAACAATGGCAAACTGCTGAACGTAATAATGTTCTAGAAAAAGCTGGGGTTGATTCCAAAGTCCTGTAAGGATATGTAATTAACTTTTTTTATTCCATAGAAAGGTTGAACGAGTTTTCAGGATGAGTGATATGCAGAAATTGCTTGCAGATCCTATGGACGTATAAAGATACTAGATAAATATAATATCTCTGTATTTGCATCTTGATCTGATTTCACAAGCCAAAACTTACCCTTTGTTTGGGAATACGGTTTTAAGGTGTTCAAGATAAAAGTAAACTTCAAGAGCCAATCCCATATGTTTATGAAAATGAGTAGGTTCAATTAACGTATAGGGGTCAAGTATGAGTCATTTATGATGGTGTGTAATTATGTGCAGGAAGGGCGGTGCCAATGTGACGACAGGACAATCTAGTAGAACTGGTTTAAATAGTAAATAGACAAAACGCAATGCGTAAATGGAAACTATTGATTTATCAATCGGGCTACTTTTATCTTGAACACCCTGTATTTTCTGTATGACTTATCTCTCATAGCTTTTTCTCCCATATAATTCTAAGTAGCAGTTTTTAAATATATCGAAGTTAACTTCCCCTTTGCCAATTTTTTTTGTGATATTTTTTTTTAGCTTGATGTTACCGTTTTTGGATATAGTGGTGTTTTATTGGATATAGTGGGTGCTTTATTGGATATAGTGGGTGCTTTATTGGGTATAGTGAGTGCTTTTTTGGATACACAAAACACTAATTACAAAAGTACTGTAGTTTTACAAATTACAAAACAATGACAAAAAAGCAACTTTCGACCACGGACCTTTATCAAACAAGCAACAAACAGGGTGACAAATTAAATGAACACAATGGACGACCAAATACAAACGTTCTAAGAAAATCTGGAATAAAACAGATAACGAAATAAATGTACACAAAAAACACATAAAAACTAAATAAAGGAAAAGAAACAATGAAACATCTATAAACTTTCTTGTACCTTCTATACCTCACCCTGACGGCCTTATAGCTCTCAGTTCTTTCTCAATGGAGAACTAATCCACTTGTGTCCTTCTGCTCTCCTTCGTCTTGCGGGAACTAGTTCTCCTCTTAACCTTTCAGTTTTGACCAATTCTTTGAGCAGATCAGTGGGGTTGCCATGGGTACTAAAATGGGACCTAGTTTGCTTGTCTATTCATGGTTATCTTGAACACCTAGTATGGACTACATATGATGGCCCCCTTCCGTCTGTTTTCACAAAATACATTGATGACTGTATTGGCATCACTGATGTCCTGAAGCCGTTTTGTCGCTCATTAATTTCATTAATGTTTTAAACCCTTCTATTCGTTTACTCTCACATCTCCCTTTTCGTTTTCTTGCATTACTTCCATCCCCTATCCGCTATCACTACATCAGTATTTTTAAAGCCTACTGATGCACATCGTTTTCCCCTCATACTTCTTCCTATCCCAGGCTTGTCGTGACTCTTTGCCATTCTCCCCAGCTCTTGCCTTACGTCGCCTTTGGGGTGAGGACGATGATTTTCTTGAGAGAGCTCCGAGATGTGATTCTTTGTAGGCCTATCCGGAGGTGCTGTCTCGGCTATGCATCGCGTTCAGAAAATCACTCGCCAGCAGGCCCCTTACCACAGCATAGGACTACTAACTCTGACAAGTAAAACTTATCTTAATTTAAACCCCATGTTCCTGGTGAAAAATGTTTTATTCAGTCATCTGTCTCCTTAGATCAGATCCTGAGACCCTTTTCTGTCTTCCCCATTTACTTTGGTGTCTTACAGACGGGACAAAAGTCTTAAGGATATGTTGGTACACAGTCGCCTTAAGTCCAATACCCAGACTCATTTTGGCACTGTCCATGTGCCTCAGCGTTCAACACGTGTGCTTATGTGATACAGACGCTACTGTATCTTTTCCTTTAAACCCTTTTCTTATTAGCATGGTTTTCACTTGCAGGTCCCGTAATCTTATCTATGCCATTATCTGTAAGCGGTGTAACAAGGCTTATATCGGCGAGACGGGCGAGGTCAGTGACCGATTCGCCACTTCGCGACATCCCCAAATGCTCTGTGACCTCTGCCACCCATTTCAATGATACTGACCATTTAGGTGCCCCACGATGTCCAGGTCACAGCCATCCGATCATGTTCCCCGGATGATCGCAGTCGATTTGCTCTGGAGAATCGGTTGATTTCTTTGTATGTACCTTGCACCACGAAGCTCAACATTACATTCTTGCTTCTTAATCCCTTTCTCTTCCCCATGTAATCTATATGGGTATATTTGCATTATTCATTTATATTCCATTTTTTGCTTCTTAGTACTTTCTCTTCCATGCTTTGTAATCTATATGGGGATATTTTGCATGTATTCCCGTTATATATTTTCTAGATGTTTCATTGTTCTTTTCCCTTTTTACTGGTTTCTATGTGTGTTTTTGTTTCATTTATTTCGTTATTCGTTTTATTCAGATTTTCCTTAGATACGTTTGTATTTTGGGCGTCCATTTGTGTTTCATTTTTAAATTTTTCACTCCTGTTTGTTCGTTTGTATAAAGGCCTTGTTAGTCGAAACGTTGCTGTATTTTGTCATTGTTTTGTAATTTGTAAAACTACAGTACTTTGTAATTACGTGTTTTGCCAATCAAATAGTTTTACTGCAGTTCCATATATATATATTGGATACACCAATGATACATTTTGTAAAAACCCCATCATTTATACAACTACGTTCAATGACATTTGCTTTAAACGTCCTGCATGGACCTGGTTTAGATAACTGCTAATTTTAAATCTGATTGTAGACCCGGTTATTCCGATCTGTGGACACTCCTGGTTGAGGTTGGGGACACGTTTGTTAAGATTTAAGTACACACGCTCCCGAATTTGTTTATTAGAGATATTCAAAAGTAGCCGAAAACCAACAGGGGACTTCATTCTTATCCTTCTCCAGGCCATCTCCCTGTCCCCAGGACAAGACAAGCTCCCCATGACATAACGCACAAAATCAGATTGTTAAAAAAAACTAGTATTAGTTCTACAGTGATACCATCACACTGTGACCCCCCAGGAAATAAAAGGATGACAAATTTGCAAGGGCTCTATGAAGTCTAACACAATCCCACCCAACACAAAGCTTTACAGAAGCAAAAACGGCCAAAAACAACAGTCTAGAAGTCTAACACAATCCCACCCAACACAAAGCTTTCAGAAGCAAAGACTCTCCTGAAACATTAAGAAAAATTATTGGATGAAAACAAACGAGAATACACCAGGCACAACACAAACACAAACGCAAGACCCGTCTTAGACTTGAAAGGGACACTGCGGTCTAGACACACTTATAGAATGGGTCACATGGACTCAACTGCCCGCACATGTGGAGAACACAAACATCCCAATGCCCTCTTGCAAAACTACCACAATCTGAGCAGCTGAGAATGGAAATCTGACGAACATGAACAAACTTTGGGGGTTCTGATAAAGACCTGAACCATATCGATCTGCTTATGATACCAACTTTTAATGAACGGTCGACGAACTCGCAAACTTCAGCGCAAAGCAAAAGACTTGATATTGTTAGTAAAAGGTTTAGTGTGATTAGTAAAGTTCAATATAGAAGGTTATTATGTGTTGTTTGTACATGAGATAATAAATGTGGACGAGTGTTATGTGTGGTTTTTGTTGTACATGAGATAATGAGTGTGGACGAGTTTATGTGTGGTTGTTTGTACATGAATAATGGGGTGTGGACAAATGTTATGTGTGGTTGTGTTGTACATGAGATAATGAGATGTGGACAGTGTTGTTTAGTATGGATGTTTTTCTTTTTTTGATAATGAGGAAGAACAAGGGCGATAAACTTTTTAAAGGAGTTACATAATATTTTTAAATAAACCTGGAGATGATTTAATGAAATACATTACCTGAGATGCACACACCATTGTTGCACTGGTATTGTGTGACTCCACAAACTGCTCTAGCCTGTTGGTGTGTTTGATCTCTCAGGTACTTTTCTGCAGTTCTTCTACTTTTTTCTTTCCTTTCTTTTCCAGTAGCAGCAGCCATCATCATCACGACCACAACCCCTACGAGACCAGAACACGTCTAAACATGATGTTTCTTGAGAAAGTAAAGGAAATGCTAAATAACCTCTAATTTACATGTTGTCTTAAAATCTTCTTCTTCTGCGTTCTCACTAGATTAGGTTTCGATTCTCTAAAAGGCAGCCGTCTGTCTCAGATTTTCAACCCCCATGTAGTTTGTCGGACCAGGTAAAATCAAGATGTAGGATTCTGTTTGTCTTATCATGATGAAGATTCACAGTAAATTAGTTCAATTTTAACTTTTTATTCCAGTGTTAGATTATCTGTTTGTTTTGTTACTGATGAAGAGAGTTGGTTCGATACTTTTGTTTTCTTAACTGCCAGTACATATTTCTATAAGCAAGATAGAAGAACTCTTTTTATACCATGAGGAATATTGAAGAACCTACTTCTTTCTTCTTCTTCTTCTTCTTCCAACACTCCACATCAACCACTTGTTAAAATACTCTTTGTGATTTGTATGTGTTCCGAGCCTAAGAGCGATTGTATGTTGTGTCAGTTAATAAGCGAGTCTTCAATTTCTTGCACTTCTCTGTTACTGATCTATTGTAGAAAAGCATCTTGATTTCAATTTCAGCCTGGTCTGAAAGTTGTAGATTATTTTCTGAGCACAAGTTATGCTGTTATCTGTCACTATTTTCTGCATAATATTATTTTTCAACTGTCTTTTTCTTGTTTCAGTATTCAATGAATGACAGTTTTAGCAGAGTGTGAAATATTTAATTCCTTGTCCATACCACTACAGGATAGTTCTATCAAGGGTAAAATATCTAGTCCCTTGTCCATACCACTACAGGATAGTTCTATCAAGGGTAAAATATCTAGTCCCTTGTCCATACCACTACAGGATAGTTCTATCAAGGGTAAAATATCTAGTCCTTGTCCATCCACTACAGGATAGTTCTATCAAGGGTAAAATATCTAGTCCCTTGTCCATACCACTACAGGATAGTTCTGTCAAGGGTGAAATATCTAGTCTTCTGTTCATATCACTACATGATAGTTCTATCAAGAGGGAAATATCTAGTCTCATGTCCATATCTCTACAGGATAGTTCTATCAAAGGTGAAATATCTAGTCCCTTGTCCATATCACTACAGGATAGTTCTATCAAGGGTGAAATATCTAGTCCATATCACTACAGGATATTTCTATCAAGGATAAAATGTATAGTCTCATGTCCATATGTATACAGGATATGTTTATCAAGGATAAAATATCTAGTTTCATGTCCATACCACTACAGGATAGTTTTAGTAAGGGTGAAATATCTAGTCCCATTTTCATACCTACAGGCAGTTTAAGGAAGGTTTAAATATCGAATTATGTGTTCATATCACTACAGGATAGTTTTAGCAAGGGTGAAATATCTAGTCTCCTGTCTATATCACTACATGATAGTTTTAGCAAAGGTTTAAATATAAATTTATGCGTTCATATCACTACAGGTTACTTTCACATATTTGTTCCGATACAATAATTTCTCTTATTGTCGAGATCTTTCAATAACAAAACTTATCGACTATGGTGGATCATATCATGAAATACATAACACTCCTGATGAATGATAACACAATACGTAACATGTCCTCTCAATTAAACAATGTTCAACTCATCATCATCAAATAGCTTGTCCTGGGCAGAACTTTGCCCCTTTAACTGTTCTTCGAAATTTCATTCTCATAGCCAGATGTCCGACTCTGCTGCCGTCATGCTCAAATCATCAATTACATCCTGAATCCATCTTCTCCGTGGTCTTTCTCTCTTCTCCTCTATGGGGATGCTTCCTTCCATAATGGTCATCTCTAACCCTTCGTATCTCTTTATATGACCAAAATACTTAAATTTTCTCATTCTTATTTGTAGCATATTCTTATTTGTAGCATCAGCTAGTTTCTTTGATTTTGGTTCTTTCTGAATAGATCTATTTCTCTCTTCTCTGTCCATGAAATACTAGGACTCTTCTGTAACACTTATATTAAAGCAAATATATGTTTTCCACTGCATTATTAAATATCCATGCTTCACATCCATACATTGACACTGAATATGCATGCTCTAGTATTTTGATCTCTGTTAAATGTCCATGTTTCACACCTATACCGAATATTCTTCTAAATTTATTATAGTATATCAAATATATCAATAAACTATTCTTATAATAAATGTTCTATATCTTACCTTTATTGTCTTATCTTAGTTTCTTAGTTTTGAAACAAATATCTCGCTTTATTTATTGTGCAGAACAGATCAAGTCTTATCTGTCGGACATGGAAAGCACGATTTCAGTCTTATCTAAACTTGTAAAGATAATAAATTTAGTTTTTTTTGTTGAAAAGTTTTAAAAGCTGAGTAGATTATATTTTAATAAGCTTATAGTTTTTTTAGTTTTTCTTTAAACAAAACGATATTGTGAGAGGAAAAAATGCATTAGAATCTTTACAGTTTGCCAAGATTTTTTTTTGTTTGTTTGTTTCAACGTTTGTTCTTATCAAGCATGTTAACCAGTCTTTGTGCCCCTTCAGTGAAGTTGGAACCGTACATATGAACTATGTGATCTGTGTATTTGCAC
Organism: Arion vulgaris; assembly: GCA_020796225.1. Lineage (NCBI taxonomy): Eukaryota > Metazoa > Mollusca > Gastropoda > Stylommatophora > Arionidae > Arion > Arion vulgaris. The sequence goes on from JADZMA010002141.1 coordinate 12,171, forward strand.
CTACACTTTTAGTACCTTTTCGCAATCGTTAGGCCTCTTAATGTAGGCAGAACAGGTGCAATATAATTTCGGTCAAAGTGTGTATATATTATTCAACATGATGCAAATTGGTACAGATAAGTAACTATAAAATTTTACAAACAGAAGATCCCCACCTTAAAGTATCATCTGGAGTTATACATTGTATCAGATTTATTGGTTAGAACAGCCCTCAGATGGACATGATGGGAAAGAAGTTCTGGACGTCTAAAGGAAACATGGAGAAGAACTGTGGAGAGAGAGAGATGGACAGCTGATGGGAAGAGAAGTTCTGGACGTCTAAAGGAAACATTGAGAAGAACTGTGGGAGAGAGAAGATGGACAGCTATGAGAAGAGAGAAATTCTGGACGTCTAAAGGAAACATGGGAAGAACTGTGGAGAGAAAATGGACAGCTGATGGGAAGAAGTTCTGCACGTCTAAAGGGAAAAAAAGGAGAAGAACTTGGAGAGAGAGATGGACGCTGATGGGAAGAGAGAGTTCCTTTGGGCGTCTAAAGGAACATGGAGAAGACTGGAGAAGAGTTAAAAGTGTGACCTGACTGGAAACAGTTGGTAGAAAAGGGAGCAGAACGACAACAGCGGAAATCTCTTGTTGAAGCCGTAGGTGATCAGGACACGAAGAGGATTAGATAGATTATATCAGATTAAACTGATCATAGGAGACCATCAGAGCTGACACACCAACCAAGATTGTTAATATCATCATCCAGAAACTTTTATTAAGCAGAACGCTGGCACTTTGGCAGACTTTTGAAAATAGTTGTCTTTTTCCCAATCATAGGCCAGATGTACACATAGGATGTCATTATTTAAATAATCTATCATCCTGAATCCATCTTCACTTTGTCTTTATTTTTCTTCTTTTGATTCCTTCCTTTGATGTCTTCTTCAGTCCGTCGTTGTTTAATATTCAAACATTCTTCAATTTTATTCAAAAGGGGCCCTTTTTTTTCTTAA
>JADZMA010002142.1:0-13165 GCA_020796225.1 Arion vulgaris
ACGGAAGCGTGCGTGTCGTACATTTCGTACGTGCGGTGCTTCTCGTGCATGTCGTTTCTGTCATTTCTGTCTTGCGTGACGTGCGTGACGTGCATGTCTTTCATGTCGTGACTGTCGTGTATATGTCGCGTTTGTCGTGCGTGACGTACGTGCTGTGCGTGTCGCGCATGATATGCGTAATGTGCGTGACGTGCTTGACGTGCGTGTCGTACATTTCGTATGTGCGGTGCGTTTCGTGCATGTCGTATCTGTTATGTCTGTCGTGCGTGCTGTGTGTGTCGTGCGTGTCGTGCGATTAGGGCATGTCGTGTGTCTCGTGCGTGTCGCTCGAGTCGTGTGTGACGTGCCTGTCGTGCATTTCGTATCTGTCATGTCTGTCGTGCGTGCTGTGCGTGTCGTGAATGTTGTGGTGTGCGTGACATACGTGTTGTGCATGTCGAGTGACGTGCGGTGTGCATGACGGACTGTCGTGTGTGGTCGTGTTTGTCATGTGTGACGTGCGTGTCGTTTCGCTCGAGTCGTGTCTGACATGCGTATCGTGCATTTGCATCTGTCATGCATGTCGTGTGTCGTGTATGTCGTGCGTATCGTGCATGTCGTGCGTGACGTGCGTGTCGTTCCTGTCGTGAAACTTGTGTGTGTCGTGTTTGGCGTGCGTGGTGTGCGTGTCGTACATGATATACGTAATGTGCGTGACGTGCCTGTCGTGCGTGTCGTGCATGTCGTATCTGTCGTGTCTGTCATGCGTGACATGCGTGTCGTACGGTTGTGCTTTGTTCATACGCGCGTGTCGCGCGTGTCGTGTCTGTCTCGTGTATCGTGTGTGTCGTGTGTGTCATGTGTGTCGTGTCTATCGTGCTTGTCGTGCGTGTCGTACTTTTCGTGAGTGACGTGCGTGTAGAGCGTGTCGTACATTTCGTTCGTGTTGCGCGCAACGTGGGTGTTGTACGTGTCGTGCATAACGTGCGGGACGTGCATGTCGCACGTGCTGTGCGCGTCGTGTTTTCGAGCGTGTCGTGCGATTCGTGTCTGTGGTGCGTGTCGTGCGTGTCGTGCGAGTCGTACGTGCCTTGCGTTTCGTGCGTTTTGTGTGAGTCAGACATGTCGTGCGTGACGGGATTGTCGTGCGCGTCTTGTCTGTCGTGTATACCGTGTATGTCGTGTGTCATGTGTGTCGAGTCTGTCGTGTCTTTTTTTCGTGTGTTTCGTCGCTCGAGTCGTGCGTGACATTCGTGTCGTGCATTTCGTATCTGTCATGCCTGTCGTGCGTGCTGTGCGTATCGTGGATGTTCTGATGTGCGTGACATGCGTATTGTGCATGTCGTGCGTGACGTGCGTGACGTGCGTGTCGTGCATGTCGTGCGTATCGTACATGTCGTGCGTGTCGTGCATGTCGGGAGATTCGTGTGTGTTGTGATTGGCGTGCGTGACGACGGAAGGGGATAAGCATAGTCACAAAGCTGAAAGTTTGCCAGGCCATAGTGCTAATCACGCTGCTGTACGCAAGCGAGACATGGACAGTGTATAGCAGACACGCAAGAAAATTAAACCATTTCACACAAGCTGTCTACGCAGAATACTAAAATAAACTGGCAGGACAAAATTCCAGACAGCGAAGTCCTCACAAGAGCAAAGATCCCAAGCGTCAACACCCTGTTGCAGAAGGCCCAACTGAGATGGGTCGGTCACGTTGCTCGAATGCCTGATAAACGCATCCCAAAACAGTTGATGTATGGCGAGCTTGAAGGGGCAGACGTTTAGCTGGTGGACAGAAAAACGCTTTAAAGACACTCTTAAAGTGTCTCTGAAATGCTTCGATATAGACAATACGTGCTGGGAATCCTTGCGCAAGATCGCCAAATGTGCGCTGTAACAACAAAAGAGGAACCCGAATAGCTGAGAATCATCGTATTGTTGAGTCACAGAGAAAACGAGCAGCGCGAAAGACAGAGCACACAACACGCACATGTCTAACCTTGATCAGTATGCCCCACTTGTGGTCGGGGATTCTGTTCTAGGATTGGGCTCTACAGTCACCTCCGCACACACCAGAGAGGTGCAACAGTCCACGTCTGAGATTGTTGTCATCATCGCTTGCGATGGACGGCTATTATTGTGTGTCGTGAGTGTCATGTGTGTCATGTCTGTCGTGTCTGTCGTGCTTGTCCTGCGTGTTGAGCGTGTCGAGCGAGTCGTGTCGTTCGTGCGTGTCTGTCGTGCGTGTCGTGCGAGTCGTACGTGTCGTGCTGTCCAGTCTGTTGTGTGTGTCGCTTCTGTCGTTCCTGTCGTTATTTGCGAGTCGTGTGTCGTGCGTGACGTGCGTGGCGTGTGGGACAAGCGTGTCGTGTATGTCGTGCATGTCGTGCGTTTCGTTCGTGTCTTGTGTCGTCTGTCGTTCTATCATGTCTGTCGTTGTGACGTGCGTGACGTGCGCGACATGCTTGTCTTATGTGTCGTGCGTGACGTGCATATCGTGTCTCTCATGTCTTTTGTGTCTGTAGTGTGGGATGTGTGTCGCGTCTGTCGTTCCTGTCTTGTCTGTCATGCATGACCTTTCTGTCGTGCGTGTTTTGCGTGACGTGAATGTTGTGATGTGCGTGACATGCGTGTTGTGCATGTCGGGCGTGACGTGAGTGTCGTGTTTATCGTGTGGATCATATCTATCGTGTCGGTCGTTCCTCTCGTGCGTATCGTGTCTGTCGGTGCGTGACATGCGTGTCGTACGTGTCGTGTGTCGCATGTCGTGTCAGTCATGTGTGTCGTGTCTGTCACGTGTGTCGTGTGTGTCGTGAGTGTCATGTGTGTCGTGTCTGTCGTGCTTGTCTGTCTAGCTTGTTGTGCGTGACTTGCGTGTCGAGTGTGTCGTGTCTATCGTGCGTGTTGTGCGAGTCGTACGTGCCATGCATGTCGTGTCTGTCATATCTGTCGTGTCTGTTGTGTTTTGTTGTGTGTCGTTGCGCAGCTGTTGTTCCTGTCATGCCTGTCGTACGTAAAGTGCGTGTTGTACGTGACGTGCTTGACGTGCATGACGTGCGTGTCGTGCGTGTTGTGCATTGCGTACTTGATGTGCTTGTCGTACCATTCGGGCGCGACGTGCGTGTCTAGCGTGACATGCATGTCGTGCGTGATTTGCGTATTGTGCGTATCGTGCTTGTCGGGCGAGACCGGCGTGTAGTGCATAATGTTCGTGTCGGACATGTCGCGTCTGTCGTATCTGTCGTGTCTGTCAATTTTGTCGTGTCTGTCGTGTCTATCGTTCGTAACGTGCGTGTAATGCGTGACGTGCGTGTTGTACATTTCGTGCTTGTCGTACGAATCGCAAGTGACGTTCACGTCGTGCGTGACGTGCGTAATGTGCGTGGCGTGCGTGTCGTTCGAGACCGGTGTGTCGTGCGTAACGTGCGTAACGTGCGTGTCGGGCACGTCGCGTTGGTCGTGTCTGTCATGTGTGCCATGTGTGTAGTGTCTGTCGTGTCTGGCTTGTCTGTCGTGTGTGTGTCGTCTTTGTCGTTCGCATGCACGTGACGTGCAATGACGTAAGTATCGTATTGACGAGCGTGTCGTGCATGTCGTGTCTGTCATGTCTTTCGTGTCTGTAGTGTGTGGTGCGTGTCGCGTCTATCGTATCTGACATATTGTCGTCTGTCATATCTGTTGTGTCTGTCGTGTCTGTCCTACGTGACGTTCGTGACGTGCGTGTCGTGCATTGCGTACCTGTTGTGCTTGTCGTACCATTCGCGCGTGACGTGCGTGACATGCATGTCGTGCGTGATTTGCGTATTGTGCGTGGCGTCCTTGTCGTGCGAGACCGGCGTGTCGTGCCTAACGTGCGTGTCGGGCATGTCGCGTCTGTCGTATCTGTCGTGTCTGTCAATTTTGTCGTGTCTGTCGTTCGTGTCCTGCGTGACGTGCGTGTTGTGCATTGCGTGCTTGTCGTTCGAATCGCGAGTGACGTTCGCATCGTGCGTGACGTGAGTGTCGTGCGTAATGTGCGTGGCGTGCTTGTCGTTCGAGACCGGCGTGTCGTGCGTAACGTGCGTGTCGGGCATGTCGCGTTGGTCGTGTCTGTGCATGTGGTCATGGTCTGTCGGTCTGGCTTGTCGTGTCGTGTCGGGCGTCGCGGTGGTCGTGTCTGTCATGTGTGTAGTGTCTGTCGTGTGTGTGTCGTCTTTGTCGTGCGCACGCACGTGACGTGCAATAACGTAAGTATCGTATTGCGTGCTTGTCGTACGAATCGCGAGTGACGTTCGCGTCGTGCGTGACGTGCGTGTCATGCGTAATGTGCGTGGCGTGCTTGTCGGACATGTCGCGTTGGTCGTGTATGCCATGTGTGTCATGTGTGTAATGTCTGTCGTGTCTGGCTTGTCTGTCGTGTGTGGCGTCGCACGCACGTGACGTGCAATGACGTGAGTATCGTGCTTGACGAGCGTGTCGTGCATGTCGTGTCTGTCGCGTCTTTCGTGTCTGTAGTGTGTGGTGTGTGTCGCTTCTGTCGTTCCTGTCGTGCATGTCGTGCCTGTCGTGCGTGTTTTGCGTGTCGTGCGAGCCGTGCGTGCGTATGTGTGGTGCATGTCGTATCTGTTTGTCATATCTCTCGTGTCTGTCGTTTCTGTCCTTCGTGACGTTCGTGTAGTGCGCGTTGTGCTTGACGTGCGTGTTTGGGTGTGACGGGCGTGTCGTGTGTGACGTGCGTGTCGTGTGTGTCGTTCCTGTCGTGTCTGCCGTGTCTGTCGTGTGTGTCATGTGTGTGACACACACGTCTGTCGTGTCTGTCTTTTTGTTTGTGTGTCTCGTGCGTATCGCTCGAGTCATGCGTGCCGTGCATGTCGTATCTGTCATGTCTGTCGTGCGTGGTGGGAATTTTGTGATGTGCGTGACATGTGTGTTGTGCACGTCGTGCGTGACGTGTCGTGTGGATCGTACCTATCGTGTCTGTCGTGCGTGACATGCGTGTCGTGTATGTCGTGCCTGTCGTGCGTGCTGTTCATGTCGCGCGTGTCGTTCCTGTAGTGTCTGTCTTGTGTGTCGCGTATGTCGCTATGTGTTCTATCATGTGTGTCGTGTCTGTCGTGTGTGTATGTGTTCATATCTGTCGTGGTCGCGTCTGTCGTATCTGTCGTGTCTATCATATCTGTTGTCTCTGTCGTTCGTGACGTTCGTGACGTGGGTGTCGTGCATTGCGTGCTTGTCGTACGATTCGAGCCTGACGTGCGTGTCGTGCGTGACGTTCGTGTTGTGCGTGATGTGCGTGGCGTGCTTGACGTGCGAGACCGGCGTGTCGTGCGTAACTTGCGTGTCGGGTATGTTGCGTTGGTCGTGTCTATCATGTGTGTCGTCTGTGTAGTGTCTGTTATGTCTGTCTAGTCTGTCGTGCGTGTCTGCATGTCGGTCTGTAGTGTGTGTGTGTCTGTCATGTCTTTCGTGTCTGTAGTGTGTGGTGTGTGTCGTGTGGTCGCGTCTGTCGTTCCTGCCGTGAATGTCGTGCGTGTATTACGTGTCGTGCGAGCTGTGCGTGCGCGCGTCTGGTGCATGTCGTGTCTGTCATGTCTGTCGTGTGTGTCGTATCTGTCGTTCCTGTTGTGTCTGTACATGACGTGAGTGTCTTTTTCCAGCATCAACGATAGCCGTGAATTAAAAAAATGTCCATCTTAATCATTGTGTGCCGCGAATATATTTCTTTTTAAAATACATTTTGTGATGGAAAACATCATTATAATCGCGCCGTTTTTTGGGTTTTTTTTCAATCCCCATCATCAAAAACGGGGCCGTGAATAAAAATTTTGTTTCCGTCGTCATCATCGTGAGCCGCTAAAAAATTTCTGTTTCCCCTTAATGGAAATCGGGAAAAAAATTAGTTTTCAATCCCTTATTCGGAGCCGTGAATAAAATTTCTTTTTGCCATCATCATCGGGGGGGAATTAAAATGAAGTCTATAATCATCATCTTGAGTTAAAAAATTCCGTTTCCCTGATCATTATTTGAGCCGGGTAAAAAAATTTTTTTTCCATCACCCCACCACGGGGTCGGGGAATAAAATTTTTTTTCCATCATCATTATCGGGGAAACCCTGATAAATTATTATTTCTCAATCATCATCTTCGGAGGCCCCAAAAAAAATTCAATTTTTTTCATCATCATTTTTTGGAGCCGGGAAAAAAATTATTTTTCCATCATCATATAGTTTGCCGTGAACATTGTTTTTTTTAATCATCATCATCGGAAGTATACAATTATTTTTCCATCATCATCTTAGTGAGCCGGAAAAATATTTATATTCCATCAGCATCATCACGGGCCGGGGTAAAATTCCTTTTTCCTTATCAAAAGGTGAGCCGCAAAAAAATTTCTTTTTCCATCATCACCATCGTGAGCCGTAAATAAAATTATTTTTCTATCGTTATCATCGTGGGGTTTTGGAAAAAAATTTTTAAAAATCATCATCGTCTTGATCCGTGATTAAATTAGGGTGAATAAATTTTTTTTCCCATCATCGAGAGGCGAAAAAATGCTTTTTCCCAAACACCATCATAGGGGCCGCGAAAAAGTCTTTTTCATCATCAGATCGGGGCCAAAAAAATTATTTTTCCATCATCATAATCACCGGGAAAAAAATTACTTTTAACATCATCGTGAGCAGGGAAAAACATTATTTTTTCCCTTATCATCATCATCGTGAACGTGAATAAATTTTGTTTTATCCATCATCATCATTGGGGGTCGTGAATAAAAATTATTTTACCAAAATCAACATTGTAAATAAATTTTTTTTTCCCTCATCATCAAAAAGCCGTGAATAAAAATTTTTTTTCCACCATCATCATCGGGAGCCGGGAACAAAAAGTATGTCCCTAATCACCACCTTGAGCCGTGATTAAAATTATTTTTCCATCATCATCAACAGCAGTGAATAAAATGCTTTTCCCATCATCAACATTGGGGAGGCTCAAAATAAATTCTTTTTTCATCATCGTGAGCCGTTAATAAAATTAACGGTGAACAAATGGCTATCTTGGCACTTGGAAAGCAAAGGGCATCTCATGACACAACAGGGAGGCTGGAAGAAACCGATCTACAGAAGATCAAGTAACCTATATTGCCCAGGAAATCAAGGATGGTTTCCAAGAAAGAAACATACTCTGGCATTTTTGGGTAGATATGTGAAGGCGTTTGACACAGTCTGGAAGGAAGGGCTAAGACTGAAACTCCTCACCCTCGGTATTAAGGAAGAATGTACAATGGCTTGATAGATACCCAGAGAACAGAACAGCAAGGGTTCAAGTTCAGGGGTACACTAGCAAGAAAGCTACATTGGAGCAAGGAGTCCCCCAAGGAGGAGTGCTCCCCAAACCCCTCTTTCTAATCTTTGTCAATGATATAGAAACATCCCTGCCAAAGCGAGTACACTCAGCCATGTATGTCGACGACCTGGCAATATGGGCGAAGGAAAAAGTCAATGTCCATAGCAACAAATCGACTACAGGCAACGCCAATAACTTGAAGTGTGGACAAAAAAATGGAATATGAATATTAACGCTTCTAAGACAACCTACACTGTGTTCTCACAGAACAACCAGAATCACAAAATTAGTTAGAGTCAATGGGCAAAAACTTCCAGAAAGCAAAACCCCAACGTACCTTGGGGTCACACTCGACCGAAAACTGACTTGGTGCCCTCAAATTGAAAATGCTACGGCAAAAGCGAGACACGGGCTGACGAAGATGTGTAAACTCGCAGGCTCCACGTGGGGAAACAAACACAAGAGTCTTCAAAACACTCTACTCTGGAAGAGTGCGATCGGTCCTGGAGTACGGCATTGCAGCGTGGAGCAGTGCATCAAACAAGCAATTCGCCAAATTGAGCAATAGTCAGAACCGTGCAATGCACATTATCACAGGAGCCATGAAGTCCACGCCTATCAATGCGATGGAAACAATCACAGACATCCAACCAATGGCAGATCGAAGGGACAGAAAAGTCTTGGTGTTGGCGGAAAACTGAAACGGCTCAATTCCCACCCTATGTACGAAAGAATGAACGGATTTGGAAGGGACAGAATACAGAGAACAAGCTTGAAAAAACGCGAAAGCACTGATCGCAGACCATCCGGTCCTAGCAAACTGCAAAGCCAAAGCAATCCCGTCAACCGATAAGTGCCGCCGTGAAGACCAAAATGCCGGAACTAGGAATCAATCCATGCATACTAAAAAAGGGTCCAGCAAGAAAACTTCGAAAGAAGAGCGACCACAGAAAAATACATAGAGACAGAGTACCCTGAAAATAAGTGGTTACACGTCTATACTGACGGATTGGCTAGGAACGCAATCAGCGACGGCGGAGGAGGAATAGTGCTTAAACTCTCAAAGAAGTGAAGGTAACAAAAGCGATTGCCACAGGAAAATACTCAAATAACTACCGGGCAGAGGCAGAGACAATAAGAACAGCGGCCGAAATGATCCTAGAGAGAAGAGGCACCTTTCGCAACAAAGTCGTGATATTCACCGATGCTCTATCGGTCATCACGGCTTTCAAAAGCGCAGGCAAAACAGAGCTCAATGAGCTCAAAGCAACCCTCGACGCATTAGTGCACATACTCAAACGCACCGTCATTCAGTGGCTCCCATCAGACTGCAATATAAGCGGAAATAAAGATGCCGACAAGTTAGCTAAAGAAGGCAGCGACTTCCTCAGACTGATCTCGAGATCAGTTATGAGGAAGCAAGAACAACCATCGGCTGGCACTACAGAGACAAATGGACAAAAGACCATCCTCAGGCTAACAACGGCGACGGATACTATGGTCTGTCTCGTAGCGAACAAGTTGCCTTACTTCGCCTCCGTACCGGCCACAACAAGCTCCGCGCCCACATGTTTCACAAATTTAAAATTGCCACAACTAGCCTGTGCCCCTGCAAAAAGGTGGATATGACGCAGAACACGTTCTGCAAGATTGCAACTGATAGCAGATATAAGAAAATAAACCTGGTCCCATAACACAGAGCTTCGCGAGAGGATGTACGGAGGAACGAGAGCTTAAAAACATCGTAAAATTCATGATAAAAGTTGATTCATCAGCCTAGGCCGGGATCGCGAGAAGAAATTTTCCAAAATCATCAATTTGAGCCATGATTAACATTATTTATCCATCATCATCGTAGTGAGCCGTAAATAAAATTATGTTTCCATCATCATCATCATCGGGAGCCGTGAATAAATATCTTTTTCCATCATCATCATCGGGAGCCGTGATAAAAAGTAGTTTTCAATCCTCATCATCCTGAGCCGTGAAGAAAGTTATTTTTCCACTATCATAGTTAGCTTTGAATAAATTTTATTTTTCAATCATCTTGAGTCGAAAATAAAATCTCGATCAACATCGAGAGCCGTTAAAAATATGCTTTTACCATCATCCTCATGGTGAGGCTCGAAATAAATTCTTTCTTCATCATCATTATCGGGAGCCGTGATTAAAATTATATTTAGTCATCATCATCGGGAGACGTGAATAAATTTCTTTTTCCATAATGATTATCTCAAACCATGAGTAAAATTCTCTTTCCATCATCATCATCCGAAACAGTAATTAGAATTAATTTTCCATCATCATCATCGTGAGCCGTGAACAAAATTATTTTTTCCATGTTCATCAGGACCCGTGAATAAAATTAATTTTCCATCATCATCATCGTGAGCCACAAATAAATTTCTTTTCCCACCATTATCATCGGGAGCCGTGAATACAATTTTTTTCTATAATCATCATCTTGAGTCGTGATTGAAATTACTTTACCATTATCATAATCGGGAGCAGTGAATAAATCTCTTTCTTCATCATTATTTGAAGCCGTGAATAAATTTCTTTTTTTCATCATCATCATCGGGAGCCGTGATCAAAATTATTTTCAATCATTATCATCGTGAGCCGTGAGAAGAATTTTTTTCCCATCATCATCATCGGGAGCCGAGAATACATTTCTTTTCCCATCATAATTATCTTGAGCAGTGAATAAATCTCTTTTTCCAACATCATCATCGTGAGCCGTTAATAAAATTCCTTTTCAATCATCATCACCATCAGCGGAGAAGTAAATTTCTTTTCCATCATCATAATCTGAGCCGTCAATAAACTTCTTTTCCATCATCATCATCGGGAGCGTAATACAATTACCTTCCATCATCATCATCGAGCCGTGAATAAATTCTTTTTCAATTAATCTTGAGCCGTCAATAAACTTCTTTTCATCATCATCATCGGGAGACGTGAATAAAATTACTTTTCCATCAACATTATCTTGAGCCGTAAATAAAATTACTTTTCCATCATTGTGAGACGTGAATTAAATTCTTTTTCTATCATCATCATCGAGCATAAATAAAAATTATTTTTCCAACATCATCATCGGGAGCCGTGAATACATTTTTTTCCATAACCATCATCTTGTGCCGTGTTTAAAAATTATGTTTCCATAATCATAATCGGGAGTCGTGAATAAATTTTGTTTATCATCATCGCAAAAAAGCCGGGGGAAAAAAAATTCTTTTCATCATCATCTGTGCCGTTAAAAAATTATTTTTCCATGATCATCATCTTGAGCCGTAAATAAATTTCTATTTCTCTCTCTGATCACTGCCCTAACTAATGTACCAGATCTTCCCATAAATTTTATTCATGTGGAAATCTGATTCATGCAGCTAAGCATGGATGTTTACTTCATTTCGGTGCTCTGGTGCTTATCCTTCCGATGTCCCCGGTTTCAGCCAACGTTTCCCTCGGTTCGTTCTCCTTCTGTAGCCATCTAGTGTTTTACGATGTGGGTACCAATCTCTTATTCGCCTCTAGACATGCGTGATAGGTAACAGTGGCTCATTCTTTTCACCCCAATTTGAGCTCCGGTAGCCACCTAGGGCGCAATTCTTTTCCCATTCATCGGGGGCCGTGAATAAAATTACTTTTCAATCATCATCCCTCGGGGGGCCGTGAATAAAATTTGCTCCAACATCATCATCGAAAGCCGTGACTAACATTATTTTCTCATCATCGGGAAAACCCATGATGCTTTGGCATTGCAATCTGCGTCGTCGATATGATTTCAGCGTGTGTTATTACGATGTCCATGTCATCTTGGTTCTTGGGTTTTACCAAGAAATTTGATCTTGGTTACATCTGTCAAAGTATCGTCTTGGCTGGTAATACTGTTGGAGCAGAAAATTATATGAATTGTTCTTAGTCAGGTGACCTCCCCCCAACAAACAAAAAAAGAAAATAACGTGCGCTTAACTATTAATGGGACACAATCTGGGGGAAATAATTGTAATGCTGCATTACTGTATGTTACGTCCTATATATTCAGGGTTTAACTTTTCATGTAAACCGATATAAGTAGCACATTCTTCTTTTTCAATGTTTTCAGACATGTCTTGTATACTCCCGTTTCAGTTAACTGGAGTATATGCACTTCTCCATGTAGCTTGCCTTGAACAGACATTGGGTTGGCAATGTGCTCTTCTCCTGTTCATTGTATGCTTGACACTTTTGCAGAATTTTGTTTCTCATTATTAAATGAGATCTGCCTGTCCATTGTCACACCTAGATGTTTAAAAGTGGTGCAATTTAATCAGTGCAAGGTTCTTCCGTGCTAGTAATATCATGAAGAACATTCATAATATCATGATGCATCCTTATCACCATTTTCAGTCTGATCCACAAAACGCTGAAGTAACCCCAGACCTGTTCTGCATCTATTGGCAGTAGAGCTCCTGATGATTCATGTAAATTAGAAATGACTTGGTGGTTCGTTCAATCTCTGATAAAACTGCCGAATTGATGCAGTTACTTATCACCACAGCCCCGTTGCAAACCCTTTCCCTACGAGTATATTAGAAAGCTCCTCACTTTCATAACCATTTCTTGAAATCATTAAGACTTTGTGTCGGACAGAAATTTCTCAGCGACATCAAATATATTTCTGGTCGTTTCTTTCGAGTTTCTCCCATGACCTTATAGAATTCTTTGCCAAACATGCATTGAACCATTTCATTGCACCACGGTAGTTGCAGGAAGGAGTCATATCAGTCTTTTTTCTGGTATTCTGCAGCAATATACATAATGGTTTTTCGTGATCACAATGACATGTTTTATAAATAAAAACAGGTGTGGGTCTTCGATCGCAATATTTTGACCTTGTAAAAAGTACAATTAGGGAGATGATCACTTTTCGCGCGCCGAGAACATTCTATCGAGCCAAAGCAGATTCGTTCGTAGAGATAGACCATTTCGATGACACCATCTGTCTTCATGTATGGACGCAATCGAGTTTGCTCTGTCATTCAAAAAAGACAGGTCAGAGTTTAGGGAGAGCATGACTCAAGCCACGTCCTATCTATTCTCAGTAATGTTTCCTCACTCATTCGATCAGGCGTTGAAATCACCAGCTATGGGAAATTTTGTGCCCCCAACATTTGAGAGTTCCTCCAGAAAATCCTATTGTCTGCGATATGGAGAGTCCATATACACAATCTGAACGCCATACCTGATCACGAATTGTTATTTGAATCTCGTAATTCCACGTCACGTCCACTCTGACTCTTTTAAACAACAGTGTTGTTATTTACAGAGCGATAAACTCTAATTCTAAGCATAATTACAAAACTGTTATGCTGTATTTCTGTTTGGGGGTTTGATTATATTTGTTTCGAATATCAAGTTTAGTATTATAAATCCCTAGCTGAATGTGACTATATAGAATCATCTGAATATTATCAACGACCGACTACATTCAGTTTTGGAGATCTAATTAGGAACAACATTTATGCATTGTGAAAATTAGAGTTTAAAAGTAAAAAATAAAACATATTATTAGGGTTGAAATAAATTGCTCTTAACTAAATGCCAAATGCTGTTTATGTCGTCATGTTATGTAATTCAATCAATGTACATCCCGTAACCAACGAATAAAATTATATATATAATGTGTAGTAATTGCTAATAATTTTTTCATGATCTATTTCAGGCTGACATATACACTTTCATACTACAACTGAGAGATACTACAAATTCAAATACTGCATCCTATATATTAACATGGCACATACATTGGACACGCACATCTCAAATATCCAAGACCGTATAGGACATTTGGGGAAAACGTATTACTCAAAAACAAAAAA
>JADZMA010002143.1:0-13157 GCA_020796225.1 Arion vulgaris
TTCTGCATCAGATCTGGCCCTTCCCCACAGGACTTTCAAAAAACAATGGCAAACTTTGTGTAAAAGGGGAAAATTATTTTTAAACCACAAACTCTTGCGTCGTTTTCGGTAAAACTCCTCTGGTTTTACCTTCGGGGGTGTGTTGCTCCAGCGGGTAGTTTTTTGGCATTTTAAAGATTTCTTGGTATGTTTCCATTTTCAAAGGTTTTCTTTCTTTGTCCACCCCCCAAATCCAAAGAAGGCGGACCTCCTTTTTTGGGGCCCAGCTCATCCCGGTTCGGGTGCCTTGTGAGGGGGCTTTTTTTCCTCAGCTCCCTGCTCGTTCCCTCCTGACTCTGGGTAAAACTGTCCCCAAATAACCTCTCAGTCTTAGGGGAAATGTCAGGGGGAAGAAAGGAGGGTCGGCACTTGAAGAACTGGGATGGAATCAAACCAGAGCAGCCGAGTGACAGATGGGGAAACTGTGGCGCTCCTTTCCCTTCTTGATCTGCAGTCTTTTAGGGGGAATGTTGCATGGAACCAAAGGGGGAAAGAAAAAAAAGAAGGCCTTTTCCTTAACTCGGTCCTGTTATCTTAAATTCAAAACACCTGGATTCTCAAATATCGAGCGATTCAAATTTTTTTCCATTCCAGGTTTCAGATTGGCCATTCTCAGCCTCTAACACTCACCATGAGCTTGAATGGGCCTCCACTGATACCCTTACCCACCTTCTTGGGAATCTAAGGGGATTATAAAAAAGTGACCAATGCTGTTTCTTGAATGAATTGGATTATTCCTCTTAAAAGGATTTTCAAAAAAAAAGGAAATAGGCCCCCCTTCCCTCCCCGTTAAATTCCTCCAGTGCATTCTAAAAATAATTGGTTCAGACCCCCTGGTGAAATCGTTCTGGTGTAATTGAGGGGAAAACAGTCAGCCATATTGACTGTGGTTGATAAATCATGGGACCCCCTTGTTGTCGGGACTGGGGAGGGTCTGGGGAGGAAAGGGGGGGAGCCTGGCTGGTTTTGGGCTAGGTTTACCCGCACCGGGGATGCTTTTGTTGTGTGTCAAAGTGGAATCTTTGAAAGGGGTTCCTTAAAACGTCAAGGGGGGTGGGGTGGCCTCATTTTTAAAATTAGCCCTCATTGTGGTATGACTCCCCAAACATAAAAAAGGGCCCTTCCCGTGTGAAATTATTCCCCTCACTTAGGGCTATTTCCTTCAGAAAATGTTTTAATTCCCAAAAAAGTTTTTAAAAAGATGAAAAACAGTGAACTCATCCCGGTTTAGATTTACTAATAAAATTTTTTTTTTTTTTTTTCTTTTTTTTTCTTTTGGGTTCCCACATCGGGGAATTCCTGGGGAGGGGTGGGCCTGTCCCCAGTGATCCGAGCCACATCAGTATAACATGGATTTAACCCTAGACAGGGTTCAAGCCCTCCCTTTTTAACAGACATCTGATCCTGGTTGGAGGAAAAGTTGGCCAGGGGCACAGGAACTGGCAAGGAGAATAAAAGGGAACTGGTTTTCTTTGTGATTGCCCCTAAGTGGTAGCATGAATATAAATTTTTTCTCTTTTAACAGCTTTTTTTAAAGTTAAAACCTTGGGTTTGGGGTTAGTCCAAAAATTTAAACCCCGAGTTTAATTGCCCTAAAGCCTGGGGTTAGATGGAAAGATTTATTTCCATCCCTCTTTTTGAATCTCCCTAGAATTTTCCCAAGGGAACTTTTAACGCCCCCATGGAACTTTTCAAGTCAGAAAACACTTTGTATGTTTCTTTCTCCTCGGTGACAGTCAGGTTAATTCTTCAAATTCTTGCGGGTTTAAGCATCAATCCTTCTCAACCCTCCCCAAACTGCAAATAGTTGGTTGGAAAATTTTTTGGGTCAAAAATTTTTATTTTCTTTAAACAATGGATTTCCCATTAAATTATTCAAGGTTCAAGTCTAGCCTTTTTAAAAACAATCAAATGGACATTCTACCAAATTGCTCAGACCTATGGGGATTTTAAAACTCATGGAAAAAAACCCGGGCAGGTGCCCTTTTCAAGCTCTTGAGAGGCGACTGGAAAAGGCTTACCTGGAATTAAAAATATTTCTTGATTCTGGGTCTCTTTGCTTTGAGAAAAAAATTATTAGGAGGCCTTCTCTCGGTCCAGCCATTCTCAAGAAAAAAAAGTTTGTAGTCTGGGTTTTGATTAATCAGATGTCTTTTCCCCAAAAAAACAGAGGAACCATGTGGGAAATAAGACATTCCAGGTGACCCCCTTTTCCACTCTTTTTTAGGAAGGCCCCGGGAAAAAACAACTGGGTACAAGGCGACCGGGAAAACCTCCTGTGAAGAATTAAAACAAAAAATCCTCCGGGGGTTTTTCAGATTCTCAGATTCCATGTCCTCAGAATATTTAAATTTCTCTGTTTCAAGGAAAACTCAATAGTATTTTTTTTTTATTTTGTTTGGATCTATTAGGAAATTTAAAAAACATTTACTCTGTTTCAGTCAATGGTGTTTTTGAAAAAAAGCATAAAAGAAAATACTCTAAAAAAATTTATGTAGTTCTCGGAGAAACAGAATCTGGCCTTTTAATAAAAAAAAATAAAACTTTAAAAAAACAAATCCCTCCCCAAGAAAAGTTATAAAAAACAAATGAATAAATATTCTCTTTCAGTGTTTACTATCATGTATTAGAAGAAAGAAAAAATATGATGACCTAAAAGGGCTGTTAAAGGGAGGTCTATGTTTAAAAAGGCAGGTTAAAAATGGATTGTGGTGGGGTCCAAAAACAGTATTTCAGATTCTGTGTCATCTGGAAGGCCCCCTTTTTTCAGTTTTACCCATTCCCTATTTTCCATCCTTCAAGTTGTCATTATCTCCTTTTTTCATGAGCATCAAAAAATGCTAAAAAAAAGTCATTACAAAGAGTCACTAGAAGGGGGCTGACTAAAAAAAAATTTTATATTCAAAATTAGATAAGTGGTTAAAATTCAGTTCAGGTTTCAATATTTGCCCTTTTTTAAATTTCCCTTCATTTCATAATTCACCCTCAACAGTGAAAAACCCCTCTGGCCCTTGGCCAGCCTACAAACCCTTCTCAGATGATCTGAATGGACAAAACTGGGAAGATGGACAGGCAAAAAGCAAAACCCGAAAATAAACAAAAAATAGGTTGGGAAAAAAAGATGAATTTCAGACCCCCCAATATGTCTCAAAATGAGAACCCCCAAAGAATTTTTTTGAGGTATTCCATGGGGGGTGCCACAGGGACTTGGCTCCTCAAAAATTAATCAAAAATGTTTTTTTTTTATCAATGTTTGCCAATTTTTAAAGGGGGGAAAAAACATTTGAGATGGCTTCATCTGAAATTAGGGGGGGTTAAAAAGGGCACCCAAAGGGGGGCGGCGGTTTTGGGGGCTCTCCCAAGCCCCTCCCATCTCTCTATTCTTTGTTTTGGGAAAAAACCTTTGGAAGCTCATCCCCTCCTTTCTGATAAAAACCAGCCTGGGAAGCTATTGTTTCAAAAACTGAGATGATACATTTTTCTAAAGTACCCTCTGAATTGGGGAAAACAGATATTGGTTACCCAAAAATCATTCCCCCTGAAGGCTTTTATTTCCTAAATGGGGCAATTTACAAAGTCCACATAAAACAAAAAATTTTTCCCCCCAAAATTTTGGGGAAGAACGGGGGTGCCAAACAGCCTTTTAATCTTCTCCTCCCCCCTCCTTTTCCCCTTTTGGAAAATTCCCAAAAAAGGATGAGTGGGAAACATGTTACTGCCTTTCCATGCAACCTTCTGCTCCACTCCCCCCCACCCTTTCCCCCAAAAAACCCCCAGGAACTGACAAATCAAGCAGATCCCATAAAAAACCCCCCATGTTGCCTTAAACCCAAAAAACCCCAAAAAAAAACTGGCGGGTAATCAGACCTACTCTCATCTAAGTCAAATGGAGGGGTTAAAACAGGCGGGAGGTCTGTGTCCCCCCAAGCCAAGGTCTTCTCCCTTAAAGCTTGTCTCCCATGCCCAAGCAGATGGCATTTTTTGGGAGGGGGTCAGTGGGGCCGGGGATGGTTTTTTTCCCCAAATTCCCCGGAAATTCAACCCCCACCCCCAGGCCGTCAGTGTAGAGAAACACCCCCCCGGCCCCGCCAGTCTTTTTCTCTTAAACCCCCTCTATTCTTGTGGCTCCGATTAAAAAGTGACTAGTCTCCCGGGGATGGGTTTGCCCCGCCTCACCGTGAGTTGGGATCTATTTCCCCCAAAAAATGCAGTTGGTTGCAGATTCGGCGTCGGTGTTGCGGGGCCCCGTGGCGTGCCTCGCTGAATTATTGGGGGAACTTCCCGGTGTGGCCATAAAAAAAAAAAAAACAAAAAAAAACAAACCAATTTCTTATGCCTGGAAAGAATGGTGACTCAGATTGGTTTTTAACCTCTGGAACAGTGGGGGTGGAAAAAAACGATAATCCCCTTTTCGGATCGGGATTTCGGGGAAATCAGAGGGGTAGGCACCTCCCGTTATCAGGAAGGTGACCCATGGAGGGGCTCTTCCGGAAACTCGAAAAATGAACAGGGGGTGGTTTTGAACTCCAAAAATTTTCAGGGCAGGGATGGTCAAGAGGGCCCCGGGCCAGAGTTCATGACCTGTAAAAAAATCCAGGAGTGATGGTTAGATCTTCTCGGGGAAAACTAGCCCTCCCCCGGCCTCCTAGGGGGGGTCGGGCAACCGATTTTGGGGCAAAAAATTGTATTTTGGATAAAATTTTGGTTGGGATGTAAAAAAAGGCTTCTGTGAGCAGTCAGTTTGGGCTCTTTGTCCCTGCTTGCCTGAATTTAGATATTTCACCCCAACATGAATATTTTAAAGTGAATAACCAAAGCCGGTCAGCTTAAATCAGCCAAACCCCAAACAATGATATTTTTGTTCCCAAAAGAATGGGTATTTGGGCTTCTAAGCGTAACAGAGTTCCCTTCATGGTGGGAAACAAACCCATTGGGAACCATGGGGTTGAGGTTATCCGGGCCCCCGCTCATGGGTTGAATCCAGCATTGCTGTGAGCTGTGGGGTAGGTCAGCTCCCAGATCGGGTTTCTTGGCTTGGGATAGGCGGCACTGAGCTATTGGACCCGCGGAACCTCCAATGCTTCGGCGTGGCCCCCAAAAAAAAAAAAAGTAAAAATACACGACTTACACTGGGAAAATCAAATAGGAAAAAAGGCTGGGAAAGGAAAATTCCCTCCCAAAACCCTTTGAAATAAAACAGCAGAAACAAAAAAAAACCCCCAAAATCAAGGGCAGGGTGGCCTTCTTTTTGGGTGTCCCCGGCCGTCTGTGAAAATCTTAACCGAGTCAGTAAACAGCTGAAAGTCAAACTATATTCTCCATCAGGAAAAAAGAATCTCCCCTTTTAGCAAAGAAACTCGTGGGACCAAAAAACTATCAAGGCAAAAATTTTTCCCCCAGTCTAGAAACCAAAATTAAAAAAAAACATATGAACAATCAGTCCAGAACCTGAAATAAAAGAGTAAAAATTCCTTTTTTTTTAGAATCTTCGGCTCAAAGAAATCTCCAAATCTAAAAAAGACAATACTGATATAATGAATTTTGGGTCCTGGGAAAAATTCATTTAAAAAATTTATTAAAAACCCCAGTCATGTTCCCTTTGGGTGATTGGAAAGACAGTTCCTCTTTAAAAAAAACCTCTTAAAAGAAAAAGATTTTGAAATCTTATTTAATTTGTCAGCCCCCAAATTTTTTATTATCTAAAATAAAATGTGGGGTTTTTGTAAAAATGAGTTTTTTAAGGGTGATTGGTTTGTTTTCTTAGGATCTCTAAATTGAGAACAGAAGGTTCTGAGCCACTGGAATTTGAGGGGAAAAAAGGTCAAAAACGGAACATCCTTTCAGCCCCTGGGGAAATTTCCCCTAAATCTCTTTAATTTGGGAGGCCTCTGTGGTGAAATAAAGGAGACCTGAAAAAAGATGGGGTTGGGGCCCTGGGATAGGGAAAACCTCGGGGAAAGATAAAGTTGGGAGGAACTGGGGGGGATGCCAAACCACCCCCCCGGCTCTTTAAAATTTGGGTTTTGACTTCCTCCTGGAGTGCTTTGACCACAGTGGGAAACCAGCCCCTGACTTAAAAATTTATAAAGGCAAGTTTCTACCTGTTCTCTGGGCCCTTTTGGGGCCTGAATACCTGGTAAAACCCACCCCTAGTCCCTATTCAGGCGGTGGAAAGGGATGGCAATGTCCGGGCCCCAGCCCCCGCTTTTTTTAGGCAGCCAGCATCAGCTGCCGGGGATTGTGAGCGGATGTTCAGGTCTCAGGTGTCAAGTCCCCTTCCCCCTTTTAATCTTCCTACCGGGCCCCCCAAAACAAAGGCGGGAAAGCCATCTCGGGGCTCCTTCAAAAATCAAAGTGCTGCTTTTCACTAAATTTGGGGTGCTTTACTGGGAATAACAAAAGGAACAGGAACCATATGGTTTTCCCCGGTTTCCTTGAACCCCCCTCAGCTAATGGGTTGAATCATCCCTCTACAGCAGAAGTGCGGGTTTTGTCCTCAGAAACACAAGCCTATCAAGGGTGGAATGTGTTCAATTAGGACCGTAGACAACTCCCGGGGATTTTTCCCCCACTGAGAGTTTTCCCTCTCAAGGATTTTTGGCAATTCTGAGCTTTTTGGGAGGTTTGCCTTTTTTTTTTTTTAGGGCTGCCCCCTGGCATATGGGGCCCCCGGCTGGGGCAATCAAAACCTAGCTGCCAGGCTCAACAGCCACACCACAGCAGATCTGAGCTGCATCCACGACTCCCCCAAAAGATCTCAGAAATCTGGTCCTAAACCCACAAAACCCCCGGGGATCAAACACCCCCCTCATGGAAGAGGTTGGGTTTCACCTGCTGGCCAAAAAGGGCATTCTGAACATTTTGCTTTTTCCGGGGAAAGGGTATGTGCCCTCTTGGGGGAAAAGGGCCAGGGTGCCAAACACCCTAAACACAGGACAGTCCCATAAAAAAAAATTCTGTCCCGATGTCAGATGCCAAGATTAAGAACCTCTGTGGAAGCAGCCCACCCCGACCAAATTTTCTGAGAAGGTTCCCCTATTCCGGGGAATGCTACCTGGGCTGGGAAGATATCCCCACAGGGATGATAAAAGGGTCTTTTCAAAAAAATAAAATTTTTAAACAAAAAAAACCGTCATGGGGGCACCCCCCAAAGTCCTTTTTGAAACCCCCCTTCTCCCCCCCCTCCCCCTTTTAAAACTGAACCCGGGGTGCCTCTCTCAGTTTTGACTTTTCTTTTGAAAAAAAGGACAGTAAATTTTAAGGCAGTATGTCTGAAAATGGGCCGGGGAAAAATTTTCCCCAGGAAAAGCTTCTAATTTCAGCCTCCTTTCACTTGCTTCTTTGACAAAAGCCAGATGAAAGGAGGAAACCCCCACGTTTTCTTTCCCCCCTGAGACAGGAAAAGCTGCCCAGCCGACTGGGGATGGTGGTGACTGGGGTGTGGGCAGTTTTCTTCTAGCTGCTGGGTTTTTCAGGTGGCTTTTAAAAACCCCTATGGATTCCTATTGGCCCCAGTGTAAAGATACGCTGGACCCGGGATCATTTTCAATCCCCCTGCTCGGGGGGGTGTTTGTGGTGTGGTTGGGTTAAAGCTCACTCAGATCTTGCATTCGTCCCCAGGAAAAGGCAAAACTCGCTCAATCCCCCCTAGTCTAGAACTTCCATATCCAGGTGCAGCCAAAAAAACAGGAAAAAAAAACCCCCCTCAGAAAGTTTTCCCCTGTTTACCGGGGGGAAAAAGGGAAAAGGGGCCTAAAAGCCCCTTTATGTTTGGGGGAAAACTGGGGTTTGGTCCTGTTCACGGGCCCCATCAGAGACCTCATGATCGGATACCCTCCGGGAAAATCGGGGGGCCGAGGTCAGGCTCACACTCAGCGGAACGGCTGAACCTGGTCCTCTTCAGGGCCCAAAACCATAAAAAAAAACCCAAAAACAAAAAGGAAAGGATAAAGCCCGATGGTTTGTAAATTTTTTCCCAAAAAAAGAAATATCTTTTTTCCTGTTCCAAAATTTTATTCTGGAAGAAAAAAATTTTCAGATAATACAGACAATAAACAAAAATCGCCCCCTTTCTAGAATTTAACTACCTTTTGGGGGGGCCGGAAAACTTCCCCCAGCTGGGTAAGGTCAAATTCAACAGGGGCAAGTCAAGGGGACAGTATTTGTGTGGATGTGATAAAATGACCTGGGGCTCTTGTCTTTCTCCAAGACTCACCCCATCAATCATAAAAAGGGGAGAAAACCCCCCAATCAGGGCGTTCTTAAACTACCATCAGTATCCAAAAAAACTGTAAAGGTCAAAAAAACAAGGACAATCTGAAAACTTTAGCCAAGACCTGAGGAGACAGGATACTAAATAAATGTGATTTTATCTGGAGGGGACCCTGGAAAAAAAAAAGAACATTTGGAAAAAAGTCAAAATCTGAAAAAAAACGGACTTTATTTAAAAAGAATCATCAATTTGGGTCTTTTTAATGAATATTAAGGGAGATGTGGAAAAAGGCAACAAGTGGGATATAAATTCTCTGCCTTACGTTTGAAATTTTTCCAAATCAAAAACTCTCAAAAAAATTAAAAGTTTTAAAAAAAAAAAGGGAAAAAATCATCTGTTTTTAACAAAACTACTATTAATCTCCCGCCTTCTTTTTGCCTTACAACATTTTTTGAAAATTACACTTTTGATTTCATTTTTTTTTTTTTTTAACAAAAATAGGATTATTCTGTAAGTTTTCCTTTTAATTACCCCCCGACTCTTTTGCAAATCTGTCAGCTAATTACCAATCCTCCACAGGCAAGGAAGGGAAATTTTGGGGCCCAAAGTTGGGGCCTTCCCAAGTTAGCCCGAGTCGATCCCCCGTGGTTGGGAAAATATCTAGCCAAAAGGGCTAGTTTCACAAAATTGGGAATCTGGAGGGGGGAATGGGGTTAGAACCTGACCTGGGTTTTACCCTCTCCCTCCTCTCCTTAATTCTCTAGAAATCCCCCAAAATCCCCATTTGTCCTTTTAAAAAAAGGAACCGGGGAAGCCCCTTCTTAAAGGAGCAATTAGTCAGTGGTGGGCCCGTTCGAAAAAGTCCAACTCAAAATGTGGGTTCTTTCTCCCGCATAAAGGGAGTGTCATGGCTTGGAAGGGTTCCTTCAGAATGAAACATGGCCCCGCTGGGTGTTGGCAATTGGCGCCTGCTAAATATCATCAGTCAGTAACTATGCCCCCTACTTTTTTCCTGTTTTACCGGTGGTCCGTTCTACTCTCTTTCAGGCCATGGGACACATGGTTTGCTGAGGTAAAAAATTCGCTCCCTTTCCGGGCCCCCTGGCTCTGAGAAAAACATGCCGGCTGTCAAGAATGGTGGGTTAGGGATCCATTAAATGTCTTTTTGACCAGGTTACTCTTTAAAATTCCCCCGGGGATGCCAATGGAAAAACTGAAACCCCTCAGCTGGATTCCCTTTTGTTTTTAAAAGCAATGGATTTAAAAAAAATCCTGTAATTTTCCCCAAAATCTCCCGAATTTAAAGGGGCTTTTCGTCTTCTTAATAATTTTTGGAGAATGGTGGGTGAGGGGGAAGGGGAAAAAAGAAAGAAGAGACCCGTTCCAACCAAAAACATGATCTGGGGGGCTCTTTTAGGATTTCAAAAAACACAAATAATCAGATGGAAAAAAACATTCTTAGGCCCCGGCCCTTCTGCGACAAAATACCCCATTCGGGCCCTTAAACCCTTTTTCCCCCTAAGGAAAACTGTCTAAAAGCAGATGGTCAGGTGCTCTGGGCAGCTTTTTGGGGGAAGGCCCGGACCGTGGACACCCTTTCTCTAAAAGGCCACTTCGGTCTGTGGGTTAAGCCTCATCTCCCCCACCTCATTCTAAGAGCTCATGTCCCGATCTGTTTTGGAAAAAACAGACAAACCATGTCGTAATTAAAGAGCACTGGCCCCGGCTGAATGGGGGATCCGCACTGAGCCTGGGCCCCAAAGAACCATCCCCTTCCCTGTCTGTAGGTATGTTTCCAAGGGGCTTAAAAGGGAAAAACCCCCCAGGGAAATAGTGCCCGGTTTGTGTTGGGCTCTAATCTCTGTCAATTTTACACATGCCTCCCGGGACCAAAAAGATCTCTCTAATTGGCCCCCCCCAAAAAATTCCAAAATTTACTATGGCCGCCCTCCCACCGAGCCCAAAAAGGAACTGGGCGTTACCTGCTTCCCCTGACTCTCCCATCCTTGTGAGTGATGTTTTTTTTTTTCAGCTGGGCTCAGGATTAAAATACTTGCTCCATTGTGACGTTCTCAGGGAGAGCAGGGGTGTCCCAGGGGCCTGTGTTATGGTTTGGATGGGTTTTATTCTGGAGTGTGGGGGCCCCAAACAATCTGGGCCCAGGTTTCTTTCAAATAGATTCCTGGGTTTGATGTGTGAAGAAGGGGTCCATTGGACCTCATCAAAGTGCCTGGGTTAGAACACCCCAGTCAGGGGAGGGGAAAGGAAAAAACCGGCCTGCAGATAAACCCCCATCCAAAGTCATTTCCCTGGGAAAAAAGGACCTGTTTTCAAGTGTGACCAGAATCTCAGGTCTCTTAATTCAGATTTGGGCATCATCTAGGGACAGGGGGGGGGTGGGGGCCAAAAACATTAGAATTTGGGTTAGAAATTGGGCTCTGGGTCAATCCAATTTCTCCCAATTCCCCTTCGGGGTTCAAAGGTCCCCGCTGCCTGTAAGACAGGGCTCATGCTATAAAACCCTAAATGGAAATTATGGGGGTTTAAAACAGTTCCTATAAACCCTAAACTGTTCTAGGACAGTTAAACTCAATTGTGTCCCCACCTCGAAAAGGATAATGCAAGTGAAAAGTCAGCCCGTGAGGTTCGGCTCTTCCCCTCCTCCCCCCCCAGAGCACTTTCTTCTGGGCTCCAGGTTCGGCGAAGGGTTTGGGGTCCATCTCAGGGAAGGTCCCCCCCTGCATTCTCCCGGGCTGTGGTTGTCGTCCATGGTTCCCCTCGTTCAGACCGGGGGCATTTTCTGTATGGGCATGTCCCCAAGATGTTAAAGTCCCAACCCTAAACCCGGATGTGACCTTTTTGAGAATATGGTCTTTTGGATATCATTAAATGGATCAGGAGGGGGGGCTATCTTACAACCCCGCCTTAGCAAAGGAAATGGGCCAGAGTGAACATGTAGGGAAATAGGAGAAACCAACAGCCAAGGTCCAGGACCAGAAAGGGGGGGGGGGTTCGAGTCCCAGCCTCAGGGGACCCCAAACCCTTTTTATTTCAGGCTTCCAGCCCCCAGAACCTAAGACAATAGATTTCCTTTTTTATGATTTTTGGGTTCTTTTTTAACTGAAAATTCATCTTCCCCCACAGAAAGGGCGTAACTGGCCCCGAGTGGGTAAAGGGTTGGAGCCTCCCAAAAGGGGTTCCCCCTCCTTTTGGGTAGGGCTGGGGAGCCCCCCTGGACAAAGCCCCCTTAAAAAAATCATCGCTGCTGTTGGGGAAAAACAGATCTTGCTTTTTTCTCCCGGTGGTGGGGTTTCATGAGACCATAACCTTTTTTCTTGCGCTTTAATTTGGTTCCCATAAGGTTGCCCTATCTGGTGGGGCCAATCAAATCTCTGGCCTGATTCCCCGCCCAAAAATTTAAACAGTGGCAAAAGGGTCCATAAAAAAACCCCCAAAACCTCCCCCCCCCTTGGGACTTACTTTAAACTTTAGGTTGGTTCAGAAAATCTTGCCCTCGCCCCGGCTCGCAGGTTATAGGCAGGGGGTGGTGTGCCAACAGAAGGGGCAGTTCCCAATCCCCCATCATTGGGTAGGGGATCTCCGGACCTCAGAATCCAAGTCCTAAGCAGTGGGAGGCTCTGCCATTCTGGGGTGTGTCCACACTTCAGGGAATGCCTGAGAGAGGCCAAGTTCACAGGCAGCGCCCTGAAGAAACTACAAAGAAGGAAGGCTGAGTCCATAGAATGACACTCAAGAACCTTCAAAGTTTCCCTGTTGGCCTAACAGGTTGGGATCCCAGTGTTGTCACTGCCAGCAGCTCAAGGTCACTGCTTTGTAGCACAGGTTTGATCCCTGGACAGGGAACTGCATGCTGCCCAGGCGAGGCCAAAAAACCAAAGCAACAACAACAAAAGGACCCCTCATAATTCATCTCCAGCCCTGTGGCCCAGTCTCATCTCCCTTCCTCCTCATACACTTGGCTCCAGAAATGCTGAACAATGGATTATTCTGAATTCCAAACCCTGTTCCACCTCGTACTATAGCTATGAGCTGGATATGATACTGAGCCTCGGTTTCCTCTGGCAAAACAGGAGGGGACAAATATCTGTTCTTTCTGGTTTACATGGGATTGCATGAATTAGAATGTTCAGTAGACCTTCATGGTGTCTAATACACAGTCAGCATGCTGGGTAGCTGTTATTGGTCATCATTAACTCACACACCTGACAGCCCTAATTCATTCAACGCAAATAACTCTGCATGAATGACAGGAGAATTACCAGAATCAGTATTGACTCATTGAACGCAACCTATTTCTTCAAAGGCCCAACCATGACTGTAAAAGACAAAAAGAACAGTTTTCTGGTATCTAGTATCTAAGCTTAACTTGAACTCTGGTGTGACCTGGAGCCACGGTTCGAGGGAGGGGAAGGGTTCCAAAAACCATAAGGTTGGAGAGTAGAGTAGTCATTCAGGGCCTGCCACCTTGCTCACCACACACACACAGACATATGACACTGCACAGACACTCAGACACTGAACATTTATACCCACTGAACATACAGACAGATACCTTTTACACACACCAGATATACACGCATAGACACATAGACCTTATATACACACAGACACACAGACACATAGACACTCAGACACACACAGACATAGACATATACACATATACACAGATAAACACACAGAGACATACACAGACAAATACAGAGACATATACACAGAGACATACCCTGAATACACACACAGACACACAGATGTGCACAGAGTCATATTCAGGTCTTTTTCAAGTTCATTTTTCCTCCTCTTGGAAGAATTGATTTCCCTAGCCCCCAAATTTTAGATGCATGATTGAATTAGTATCAGCATGGTAAAATCAGCAGCTGTCTGAAAA
>JADZMA010002144.1:0-13155 GCA_020796225.1 Arion vulgaris
AAGGAAAAAAAACTTCGAAGGACTGTTAGGGTGGCAAGCTCTGCTCAGGACAAGCTTTTTGATGATGATACACAATCGAGCGTCCTTTCCAAAAATATGAGACAGTTGGAGCTTACTCACGCACATACAGGGCTCACCCGATGTTGCATTGTCTTGGAAGAACGAAATAAAATTAAAATGATGTCATTCTGTTTAGTTAAACCTTGACTTATTTTTTCCCTCTGCAGGTAATGAATGTGATCAGTCATTAAATTGCAAACATTTGCAAGCGGTTCCTGGTTGTTTTGTTTCTCTGTGCACTAGGAAGTCGTCATATTTCTGAACGTAACATGTTAGGACTAGTGATGGCTGTCTGTGGTCTTCTTGTCTATACGTAGGCAAAACAGTCAGATGTCCCATCACAGGAAAACAATGAAGAAAGTAGGTATACTTTTATATAACATTTGTTTGGTTAAATTCTCTGTAGAAATGTGTGTTCTTCTTCCCCTTCCCCTGTCAACTCCCAACTGAGCACATGTTTTCCTCCCCAACTAGGCACATGTTTTCACCCCCCCAACTGAGCACATGTTTTCAACAAACTTCTTTCATCCCTTCCTCTCTCTTTCCATCCCTTTAATTCTGTCCATATCTCGCCTATATTTTAATATCAATTTTCAGCTTTCTTCTACAGGTAAATTTTGAGCTATCCACATCTATTTTTCCCCGCAAGTTTTAAAACAATACCTGTCCTGCAATGCTTCTGTCATCTTCTCAATTGTGTCCCCCCTGCTTTCTTCCTAATGGACAAAGTTTGTAAAGTTGGGTGTAATGTTGGGGTAATTTGGATTAATGTTGTCTAATTTGGATTAATTTGGGCTAATTTGATGTAATTTGGTCGTAATGTTTGTAATTTGGATGTATGTTGGATGAATGTTGGTCATAATGTTGGATGTAATGTTGTCTAATGTTGGATGTAATGTTGGTCGTAATGTTGGATGTAATGTTGGTCGTAATGTTGGATGTAATGTTGGTCGTAATGTTGGATGTAATGTTGGATGTAATGTTGGTAGGTAGTGTTGGTCGCAATGTTGGATGAAATGTTGGATGTAATGTTGGATGTAATGTTGGTCGTAATGTTGGATGTAATGTTGGATGTAATGTTGGTCGTAATGTTGGATGTAATGTTGGTCGTAATGTTGGTCGTAATGTTGGATGTAATGTTGGATGTAATGTTGGTCGTAATGTTGGATGTAATGTTGGACGTAATGTTGGTCGTAATGTTGGTCGTAATGTTGGATGTAATGTTGGATGTAATGTTGGTCGTAATGTTGGATGAAATGTTGGATGAAATGTTGGATATAATATCGAAGTAATATGTACGTAATATTGGATGTAATACTTACGTAATGTTGGTCGCAATATTGGACGTAATTTTGGGACGTAATGTTGGATGTAATGTTGGTCGTAATGTTGGATGTAATGTTGGACGTATTGTTCATACACTGATTTCAGTATTCTTTGAGACATGTTAAAATCTAAATTGAAAACAAAATTATGGTTTTTTTTTTCAGACGTTAAAAGAATGGCTACCATTTGGCGAATGTTCGTTCCAGCCATTGGGATCTTAACCCTGTTGTTGTCCTTCAACACTTGCTTCCATTGCAAGATCACATTTTGTCAAATGTCAAATCAAATGGATCATAACAAACCTGATAATACGATCATAGAAAATCAAAGTATGGACAAATTCGAGATTCAGCAAGGTCATATTTCAAACATCGAACGAATAACGAAACTTGAGATGCAAGAATTTATCTCGTGGCGTCTGATAGACCACCCTGAGGAAACAGACAGAATAGCTAAAACTTTGACTAGAAATGAAATGTAATAGAAAGGCGCAGGAATTCTGATGAATTTATTAAACGATCTTCTGGCAAAACTAAGCATGTAATGTTGATAGAAATAGCAACGTATGGAACAAGGGATCCAGCTATTAGTGTTGGTGAGGTGATGCTACTTCGAAGAATGAATATTAATATTGTTTTTATTGTAAACCCGCACTTGTACCAACAGGGGAAAAAGTAGACAAAGCAGTAAATAAATAAGAAATATTACAGAGATGAGCTAGTTATTTTATGCAAGGTGGGGCAATATGGTGCTACTCAGCCGTCGACAGCGTCCGTAAAATTCATCGACATTTTCCTGATAGAAAAATTTTCATCTTTCTCAAAGTATTTGGTTGAATTCGAAAAATGCTGCTGATTTGGAATATTGTCGGCATATTTACTCCAATCCCCAACCTTGTGATATTTCTGAGAGACAGACAATCACTGGAAATTGCTAAAACTAATTTTAAAAGGGACTAAGCTCATCTGGCTCAGACATGGCTTTCTGTATCAGTATAGTGCTCGGCAGATGGCACCGATATATGATATTGTCTGGTTAAAAAGAAATGACGACGAAACGTCTAATTTATTATTCATCATTTCCCTCTAACATGTCTGGACGTCAGGTTGGGTAGAGTGGAAATCAAATCCAGGTAGGACGTATTGGAACATCGTTTCGATAGCTGCGGGTGGTTTTTAATTTCTTCAGAGAGGTCGAATAGTGATCACAGATAGACTTCACGGCCACATACTGTCAACTTTAATGACATTCCATGTCTTGATTGACAATCCACCTTATTTTAAGTTGTCATCATTTGATAAATCGTGGACTATGAGTTTAAGTAACACTATTCTTGTAACTAGCGGGTCTCAAGCGTTGGATGCTGCAAAAGAGCTACTAAAACGTTACCATCATTCTCTTCCTTTAGTTGGATCTATCCATGCTCATGACGTATCTAAATTGGAAGAGATGCAAGCGCATATTGAAAAATTTTGAGGTTAGATAACATTAAAATTTAGATTTTGGTTGACCAGTTTCAATATAAATTCAGGCGTAGTCATGACGCATAATGTGGCGCATCTGATTGTATTTGTGCTTGAAGACTGCTTTCCTTATCACAGTGTTCATCGACATTCAGAAACCTTACTCGGGCTCAGAGGCAAATTATTTGATTTCCCTGGCAAATGGGGAAAAATACTAAATGACTATTCGGGTGGCAATGTTCTGCCCGAATACGTTATTCGATTATAATAGCGCATTGCGTGAAATATTGAAAAACGTTAATAGGTTGGCTGGCATGGCTACAATATCAGAAGGAACTCTAATGGTCCGAACTGACATTCTTAATGCATTGAGAGAGTCATTTATAACAGAGGAGTTTCAGGGTTGTGAATCTCAGTCAGTGACCAGATTGAGAGATATTTCTCTCTCTCTCTCTCTCTCTCTCTCTCTCTCTCTTGCGTTCGTTCTTTGTGTTCAATTTTATCATTCTTACTGTTATATATAACATTTTTTTGTCCAGACCGATTTTTACGTCACATCTTCAGTACCATTTGGAGTTCTAGTATTTGTCCTTTGGCGACGTGTCCGATTTCAACCAGCGTTTACTGGGTTCGCTCTCCGTGTAGCTGACTGTCCCCAGCCGACCTGAAAAGCAGCAGGTCGCTATTTTCTTTAAGTAGCGATCCTTAGACGACGCCTTCCGGGTTGTTGACCGACATCTGCCAATAACCAGTCTTTATTTGACTACTTGGTTTGCCTGTCGTCCAGCTTTGTGTACGGTTTACTCCGCTAGCCTTTGATTGTCTCCAATCAAACTACAAGGCAGAAATAGTTCCATGCAAGCGGAAACGCGCACTGGAGTTAGGCCTCTGCTGGGCTTTCCAGTTTTCCTAAACATTTGGGTGGTCGCTCACTAATATACTTGCTTTGGTGCCTGCCCAACGTGTATATCACTTTACCGTGCTCACATTCCCCATGCCTTTAGGCTGTTCGACATGGAGCTCAACTCGGGTTCCACCTCAGAGCTCGGAGTTTAACCTTGTGGGCCCACGTGCAGCTCAACTCAGGGCCCCAACTACAGGCTCGAGTTTCCCTTCCCGTGAGCCCACCCTCTTCTCTGGATGCACCCCTCATCCAATATATTTATTTACTCGTGCCCCCACCTCAGGGCTCTGGGCTTAGCCACATGTGGGCTCACGTCTCTTTTCTGGAGCACTCTCTCATTCTTTTATGTTCATTTGTTCAGCCTTTCCCACGGCCTGACCGAGAGACTGTGTAACTATGGTGTGCTAACTATGTGTGCTTTTCCTTGTTACGCTTCGCGATTTTTGGACTCTTGAACTAGAGCTGGCAATTTAAGTACGGTCATTTACTCCGGGGGGAGCTAGCATTCGTTCGTAGATGACGTACATTACGTTTCTTGCGTTTTTAAACCACTAACTATCTCATCGGACTTCGGCAGGAGATGCGTGCATTTAGTTCAGGGTTTGGACCTGCGTTCGTTTTCTGTGCTTGCCTACTACCTACCTGTAGCTCTTTTTCCCTTTAAACTGACCCAGAATCACTTGAGCTTTCAGCTCTTCGACTCGGTGCCGTGGACATCGTAATCTTTCGGTTCGGTGCCACAAGCACCGATCAAATCTGGAGAACCTGTGCTTTCTGCCAGCCCGTGGGAATTGAACCACGCTCAAAAGCATCCCGTCGTCAAGCGTTACGAACACGCTGGGCAGGCGGGCAAGTAACTTCTCTCGATCGCTAACGAGCAGCGGGCAGGAACCGTTGTCTGTTACTAGGGTCACCACGTGGAGGTGGGGTTGGATCTTGATTATTGTCAGCTCATTAATCCTGACACGACGCTGTCCCATGCGCTTTTGACCCCATTGAGAGAGATGAGTGTCGATATTTGCACAGCCCGAAAAAACATACATAAAATGCAAAACAGATTGAGTAATCAACAATGAACTGGCGTGTTGTACGGTTGATCGCTGCTGGATTTGTTGAACCAGAATCGGAGCACCTATAGCAATTTCAAGAGTGCTATGATGATAATAATAAATAATTCCTCTCGTACTGTTATACGTTACATAGGGCCTGCAAGTAATTTCTCCATACCGCTCTATCCTGGGCAACTCGTTCAATCTCATCCATGGAACTGATACCCATATTATGCCTCTCTCAGCAAAGTTCGTTTCAGAGGCTCTTTATGTCGACCTCTCTTTCTTGAACCCTTTGCATCCCACTTCAATGCCTGCTTTGATATTCGTTGATCATTTCTCCTCAAATTTGCCCAACATATCTCCATCTTCTCCTTCTTATAACAGTTGTCACTAGTGGTTGACCAGACATGTCTCTGATTTCATCACTTCTGAATTCGTTCCATTTTATATTCATTTTTTTTCGCAGACATCTATTTTCAAATCCATTCAACTTGCTTTCTATATCTTTAGTCATTTTCCAACTCTCCTGGCATATGTTAGGATTGATACAACATTTGAATTGAAAATTCGTAATTTAATTTTAATACTATATAACTTGCAGTTCCATATTTTATTTAGACTTTTAAAAGCTGATGTTGCTTTGCCAATTCGTATCATAATTTCTTTTTAACATTTCCTGTGCAATCAAATTGCTCCCTAAATGATATGATGATAGTCCTCATAAATTGATAACTAATTCTGAGACATGTTTTGATGTAGTGTTAAATATTGCTTGAAACAATGGTTGACTATTTGAGACATTTTAAAATACCTCCGTTGTTGTGAACTTGAAAGGGAGCAAAGAATATGTCACCTGACCTCAAGAAGATTCGACTGGGTAGGGCCTATGGAAAACTACCTAGTAATTAAAAGCGTCCCAGAAATTGGATTGCTGGCCTACTTCGGCGCATAACTGGCACAATATACAATCACTCTGGGATAACATACAAATCACACAGAGTGGTTAACAAGTTGGTCGTTATGGAGTGTAGAAGAAGAAGTTTGAAATACCATATTAAAAGCCAAGTTATGGTTTATTTTTCTTTTCACAGACGATACAAGATGGATGCTACTCAGACGTACGTTCGGTCCAGGTCTTTTGATTATAGCTGTCTTGTCATTCACAACAATCGCATTGGTTGAAAGATCTGCATTGTTTACTATTTCAAATCATATGGTTCACAACGAACATTCTAATATATTAATAAAAAATAGAAATACCAGAATCGGAATTTCGAGTTGAATTTTCGAACATCAAAAGAAACTAATCCAGAGATGCGAGATTTTCTTTCGTGGCGTCTGATATACCATCCTGAAGATACAGACAAAAGAGCTAAGACTTTGACTAGAAATGAAAATGTAATGGGAAGCACAGCAATTCTGATGAATTTTCTACCGATCTTCTGGGCAAAAACCAAACATGTAATGTTGATAGAAATAGCAACGTATGAGAACAAAAGGGGGTCCAGCTATTAGTGTTGGTGAAGTCATGCTACTTCGAAGAATGAATATTAGTATCGTTTTTTATTGTGAAACCAGCACTTGTAGAAGAAAGGAAAATTTAGATAAAGTTGTGGGAAAAAAATAAAATTATGGCAAAGACGAGCTGGTTATTTTAATGCAAGGAGAAATTTTGGGAATATGGTAGGTTACACGTCAATTGATAGTGTACGTAATGGATACATCGACGTTTTACCACATAGAAGAATAATTGTATTTTCTCAAAGCATTTGGTTGCATTTAAAAAACGATAACAATTTAAATTATTGTCGACAAATTTATTTCAATCACAGCAACCTCGTCCTTTTTATAGAGACGAAAAATCTCTAAAATTGCTAAAGCTAATTTTAAAGGCGTAAGCTCATTCTGGCTCCAGACATGGCTTTCTGTATCGGCATGGTGCCTCGACAGATGGCACCAATATATGATATTGTCTGGTTGAAAAGAAATGACGACGAATCGTCTAATTATATTCTCCAGGGATTTCCTTCTAACATTTCTGTGGATGTTAGAGACTGGTTACATTGGAAATCAAATCAAGGACAGACACACATGGAGAATTCCTTTCTGATAGCTGCAGCTGGTTTTCAATTTCTTCAGAGAGGTCGAATAGTGATCACAGATAGACTTCACGGCCACATACTTCACTTTATGAACATTCCACATGTCTTGATTGACAATCCACTCATCTTAAGTTGTCATCATTTGATAAATCGTGGACTATGAGTTTAAGTAACACAATCTTTGTTACTAATGGCACTCTCGCGTTGGATGCTGCAAGAGAACTACTAAAACGTTATCATAATTCTCTTCCTTCAGTTGGACCTAAAGATATGTACGTCGTGCCTAGACTGTAAGAATGTAACATTTAAACGTAGATTAAACTGTGTGTAAAAACAATATTCATATATTTCTTTAACACATTACCTACTAGGTGTCGCTACCTTCGCCAGCTTGCATGTCCTGTTTGACCATATGCCGCAGATTGCACCATGATTTTTATTACCAAATACATCAAAATATACGTTAATCTTTTTTATCGCTTCTGTTTGTTTAATTTTTTTTTCTCATTATGTTCATCATCACCATCATCAAGTACTTGTTCCTTCCAGAACTTGGCTCCCATGACAGCAGTCTGAAAATCTCTCTGTTCTGTGCAATTTCTCAGATCGTCAATACATCTGCACCGATCGTCTTCTAGGTCATCCACTCATTCTTCTTCAGACGCCATTCCTTAAAATTATTTTCTCTAAAACACTCATGTCGTTTAATGTTCGAAATTCCTCATTACGTTCGGCTGGGATAAATGTTCATTTATTCATCTCCAAGATTGCATATCGTTCATAAAATATTTGCTAAACAGTAAAAAAAAACACTAACGTTTCATTTGTACATACACCTGAACACGTTTGAGAAAGTGATAAAATCTTAATTCGGCAAGTCTTTTATTTCGTGGGATAGACAAGGTAGAAAGGAAAGATAGGATATGTTGGACATACCTAGAGAAGAAATAATAAAAGAATATCAAAGCATGCATTGCAGTGGAGGCAAAGGGTGTAAGAAAGAGGTCGGCCTAGGGAAACCCTGAATAAAATTTTTGCTGAAGACGCAAACAATATCAGAATCATTTCTATATAAGGATTGAGCAGTTGTCTATGATAAGTGGTATGGAGAAATTATTCGCAGACCCTATCTAACGTATAACTTTTGGGGAAAATATATTTGTGAATATAATGGTTGAATTTCAAGTTCAATTTTGCACATTCTGAAAAATGAACTATTGTTTAGTATGCGAGCATTGGGAAAAGAAGTGGGAAGACTAAATGAAATACATAGTGAAAACTGCTGGAGAAGGTCAGAGTGGCTATACATGGTGGAAGCTGCTAAGAAATGTTCTGTTGAGGGGTAAAATGATTTAGTAGTAGTAGCGGCGGCTCGTCATTAAGGCCAATGGGGCCGGGGCCCCAAAAATAATGTGTAACGTGTATTTATTATTTTATAAATTTTAATATAACAACCCAAAACCATGATTTTCCAAAAATGTATTCTGGCCCCACCAACAAAAATGATCCCAGCTACTGGTATTTGTATTGCTACTTATGGTTTTTGAATCATGGACCATCACACAAACAACAGAACGAAAATCCAGTCCTTCCCGGAAATGCTACAGAAAGATCCTACAAATAACATGTACAGAAAAAGGAAGAACACTGATGTCCTGAAGAACTGAATGCTAACGACAATTGGCTGATAAACAATATACTATACAGAGACATTATATAATTTGGCCACATCAAGCTCATAGGCCATAGGTGCTCAGTCTCCCCAACAGATATCAGAAGTATCATACTGATGGTTCCCCTGGCTCCTGACTTTTTTTTTCTCCAATCCAGAAGCACGAGTTTTCAGCTCTTCGGGTCAGTGAACCTGTGGCTTTTCTGCCAGCCCGCGGAATTGAACCCGCACTCACAGGAGCTTGTCACCCGTAGTCCAACCGCTAGAACACGCTGGGCAGACGGACTGGCTCGCTGATTAACCACACCTCTCACTCTACCTCTTAGTCATTCTACAATGTTGCATAGCTCTCCTCCATGTTTTCTTTTGACGTCCAGGCCTTCTTTTTCCATCCTCTGTTCACCGAAAAGCTGTTTTAGCAAATGTCTATACTGGCATACGACATGCGCGACCAACCCCATCTCCACCTTCGCCTTATAATGATTGTCTCGTTTATTCGATTCGGAAATTCTTCCCTTGTTTTTTTGTTCGATACATTATTCATTGATTCCTTATTATGAGTTTCTGTGGCAAAATGGTTAGTTTTTCTTTGCTATGAGGGTTGCAGGTTCAAATCCGAATTTTTCAGTCATGGTGAATTTTTTTCTAAGATCTAGGAAATCTACAAATCTGAGGTGATTAGAAGGGGCTAGATCTGGGGGACAACCGTGGGTAGGTGCGGTGATACTAAATAAATTGGCGCTTAAGAACAAAGACAAGGTGTATAGTACTACATGGGTAAGCAACAAAAAATAATTAAATTTAAACTATAGTGAGTTTCAAATCTCATCCCAAACTTCTTCTAATATCTCAATAACCCTTGCATGAAATACAACGTAATTTTGCATGGGTGTTGATTTCCCAAAGACATTACGAATATATAATTTAAATTTATGTAGGGACAGCCGTTTTACCAAAACTGCGATTTTCTTTGATCTTTGACTACCTAATAATTATTTTGGTAGCACAAAATATAATTTACAGCAATATAACTAATTTACAACTTTGATAAGTCTAGTGTTCATTTGTCGAGGGGGAAAATTTTTTAAAAGAAATGTCTTTACTTCAACATTTCCTTCATTCTGATACAGTTATCATGTAAGAGGGCAGGATGATTGTGGTGGTCTTGAAAAAGGGCCAGATGTGTACATTGATGACAGTTTCTTGCAAACATCTTATTGCATATTCTTTACTAGACGACGTAGGAACTTGTCTTCGTGTCCACTTCATTGTGGTATGATGCATTGTCCATTATCAGACAAGGGCCTGCTATCTAATGTCGGAAGAAAGTTTCTCAATCCCTCTCTAAATATATGACAGTTCTTTTCTGTGTGCGTCCGATAATCGGTCGATTTCGAAAGAAATAGGAGTTGGGCATTCTTCAACAACCCATTTTGTCTACTGCCTGCATGTGCAATTATAAAACGATGCCCGTTGCCACTTGGTAGGCCTTCTAATTTCTTAATCGTTCCATCTGATGACTGCCATTCTGTTTCATTGGTGTGGTGAGCATTAATCCATGTTTCGTCTAAATAGACAATGTCATAGCTTTGTCGACGCATCTCTCTAACTTCACGCAAATATTTGCTTTCCATCACAACTACATGCGGTTTCTCACAAATGATGTTTCTTTCACCGGCTTATTTTTTAAATGTGAAGCCTGCCCCCCCCATCCCCCACCCCAGCTCTACATAATGTAGATTTTGACACATCGATGTCGTTGTTCCTTTCTAAGCCCCATCTTTAATTTCTTTACTGTCACTGTTTCTTTCATCAACTCAAACATTCGACACAATTCTCTTCGAATAAGCTCTCTATCAAAACTATCTACGACTTTCTTTCTATCTTGTGTTCTTGGTTTGCATTGCACATGTACTTGAAAAGTCTTGGATCCAGCGATTGAATGTACGTCGATTTACTTCCCAGCATTGTCCTCTGCTCAGGGATAAAATGCTCCACCCTTAGCTTCTCTACAAAAAA
Source organism: Arion vulgaris (assembly GCA_020796225.1). Classification (NCBI taxonomy): domain Eukaryota; kingdom Metazoa; phylum Mollusca; class Gastropoda; order Stylommatophora; family Arionidae; genus Arion; species Arion vulgaris. The sequence continues at coordinate 10,599 of JADZMA010002144.1, forward strand.
ATAGATACATCTTCATTCTGATGCTTTGCAGTGTCACAAAATGTACTCTTATACTAACTGTAAAGACCCTACAATGTGCACGCCTCTGAAAGGAATGATGCTATTGAAATGACCTTCGAAAAACCAAACGTAACTTTTCCCTTCAATAGTAAACACTTTTGGCCTTCTGGTAGATAACGGAAAAACACTAAAACCATGTGGATATTGAGTTTTTTTAAATTGCTTACCAATAATAACAATAAAGCTACTGTAAGCGTTTCAAATGTATGTCTAGTTCATGTTTGATTTTTTGTATACCTCATATAAGCTAAAATAAAACAGCTGTTTGTTTTCATTGCAATAATTTCCTTGCAATGTCATGACGATTAATAAAACACATGCAAAATATCACCTCTTTACGTTAAGGGACTTACAGAATTTCAAACATGGGCATGAGGTTTTGAAACGCACTATAACGACAATCTGTTTGCAAATAGCAATAACCCCTCCTCGGTTATACCTCATTGGCTACGGTATCGCCACTGCGCAAAGTTCAAGATCTCGTTGGAATGTTGTTGCCACATGTTCAGAAAACGATCCCCCCACCCTCCACTCCAAAATTCAGACGGACGTCTGCCCATATTCTTCTTCTCTTCCACCATTTACTTCTTTATAGAAGTGTTGGGGGGAGACGTAGTGATCTTGTGTGTGCTTGTTTTAACCCTTTAGCTGCTAAGGACGTATATATACGATTTTCCCATTCACTTCTAAAGACGCATTAACACGTCTGTTATTTTCTCTCCTCTGTGGGATAAAGATATGTTAACACGTTATACATTGCTACTGTCACTGTTATAGGCGTACTTTTCGTTGTACTAGAAACAAAAAAAGTAGCTATTTTTAGCTCAGCCTTCAGAAGTATGCAGCAGCAGAAGGGTTAAGGTACTTTGTAAGCTGATATTAATTTTCGTAAGGCTGCTCTTGATGCCGTCCATGAAGGCTCCCATCTTTGTGTGGTCTTCCTCTTGCTTTGTACTCATTATACTTTTCTGTGTGGCTCTCTGTGGTAGGCGATACCAGGGCATTCTAGTCAGGTATCCAAATCATTTAATCTGTTGTGCTTTTACGAATAGTATGACTTGTTTCACATCCAGTCTTCTTCTGATTTCTTCATTTCTAATTTTGTCTCTATTGTCACACCTGCAGCTCTTCTAAGACACCTCATCTCTGTCGTTATGATTTTCCGCTCATTAGCTGCTGTTATTGGCCATGTTTGACACTGGTAGCATAGTGTTGGCCAGAAAATCGTTCTTATGAGATTTGCTTTAGCTGTTAGCTGTATCTCTTTATGTGACAACAGTGGTGTTAACTGTCCCAGTAGCTGGTTAGCTTTTGTGCAACGATTGCTGATTTCACTATCGATACTTCCATCTGCTGTGAAAATTGCTCCAAGTATTTGGCCTCGATTGTTTGTTTGACATGAAGAAGACATGGAGGACTGGAAGACCGCCATGGGAAGGGGGCATACCAGCAAAGAGAAGAGGAAGACCATGTGAAAATGGATTCAGGATGTAACTGATGGTCTGAACATGACGGCTGCAGAGGCAGGACATCTGACCTATGAGGGGAGAGAAGTTCCGGAGGACTGCTGGGAGTGGGAGGAGGGGACAAAGTTCTGCTCAGAGGCAAGCTATTTGATGAATGATGTTTGTTTTTTTTCGACTTCACGTCTTCCCATGCAGACTATAAAACATTAATATACTTGTACAGTTGATCCCTAAAATTATGGTCTATCAATACGGGAAATCTTGAATAAAAACTCAAATTTTCCAACTCCGCTTAGTACAAAACCAAAAAAAAGCCAGGATATATTTTTATAATAAAATATTTATTTTTTAAAAATTATTTAAAAAATTAAACTAGGATTCTTTTTTTCTTTGAAATTTCACATATAATTTTTACTATTGTTAATTTCACATTTAAAAAAAATTAATCATTACTTCCCTATTTTTTTGTAATTTTATAATGGTTGGGGAATTATTTTTAAAGTTTAATCTGATTGTCTACTTGTATTGTTGTTTTGATTAAAAGAGGATAGGTGTGTGGATAAAAAAAATGAATTCATTGATAGAATCTAAGGTATGTTTTTCCGTGGCAAATATGTGTGTGACATGGGAAATTTTAAAAGTTTGAAAACATTAACATGCTTTTGGGATAAATTTCAGAAAGTCATATGATATTGGACGAGAGGAAAAAATAATCTTTCGAAAGAACTCAAAATCAAAAAAAACGGCGATCTTAAATATTAATGTAGTTTGGACATAAAAGAGACAGAAAAGGGGTTGGGGAAGATCAGAAGGCGGATCCGGAAAAGGGGGAAAAGGAAGACCACAAAAAAAGATTCAGACTTAACTGCTGGTTTTCATGACCTCTGCAGAGATGGGGCATCTGGCCTGGGGATGGAATATTCCGGGGACTGTTAAATTTTGTTCTGCCTGACAAGCCATTTGATGTCATGATGATTGATTGAATGGTAATACCATCATCATTACACTTTGGTGGTAACCATATGTGGTTC
>JADZMA010002145.1:0-13151 GCA_020796225.1 Arion vulgaris
GATCAAAAAGTTGGAATGGACAAAGTCATGTTAAATACACAAACACAGCTTGTCCGAAATGATAGCACGATGCAGTGGCCGGACACTTTTGCGTTTGATAACAAGGGTTGGCTATGGTTTACGTCTGATATGTTGCCTTATTTTTGGAACAGTGGCATCCCTAATGATACAGCAGACAATAAATTTAGAATGCGGGTCTGGAAGGTATTTGTCAATGAAACTGGTTACCTGTATGAAGCAGACAAGCGGACATAAACAGGAAACAGTGCTTTGACAGATATGTCTTTAACCAGAGTTAGCTTATTTCTCTCAGTTCTAGTATCATCATGTTCCATTTGGATCTCCAAAATATTTATCTCATTGACATAATAATGATAAATCATAAGAAGTGTTATATAGCATACTGTATTCTCGCCATCGCTATATGTCTTGCCTTAAAGATTTATTGAGTACGTTCCATTTAAAATCCAGTTATTTCCTAAACAATTTGGTTAAGTTCTTTAGATTTTGTAACGTAAACTATCAACTATCTTCTAGTTAGCAAACTTACAACTCCTCTAGTATTCTATGTCTCCAGTTCTTGTAAATTTTTAGTTCCTCTTCATTTCTTGTGTACTATTGCAGTTTCTAGTGTTAATCTTCTATTTCTTGGTACTTATTGCAGTTTCTAGTGTTAATCTTCTATTTCTTGCGTACTTATTGCAGTTTCTAGTGTTAATCTTCTATTTCTTGCGTACTTATTGCAGTTTCTAGTGTTAATCTTCTATTTCTTGCGTAATTATTGCAGTTTCTAATGTTATTTTTCTATGTTAACTATCCGGATCGTGTATTTAAGTTCTCATGTAATTTGTCAGAGATCACTAAGATTGTTTGCTGGAGATACAGGTTTGTGCTTTGTGCAACACTTCGGCAGGTGACTTGCCATTTCTGCAGAAAGGATGGAGCCTTATGGGAAACCCTGGGCAATGAAGTTAATCCTGAAGACCAATGAAGACCCATTTTTTTAGTTCTATTACTCTTCTCCTATTTCTGTCAGTCTCATTATATTTTCCAGTACTGTTCTTCTATTTTCCATTCTCTCATATTTTATAGCAGGTTTTTCCTTATTTCTGTAGTTTTTGTATTTTCTAGTATTTTTCTTCTATTGATAAAATCCTCGAATGTTGGACGAAATATCAAAGCACGACTAAAGCTAGTTTTGCAAAGCATAAAAACTAAACTAACGTATTTACTAAAAGAACTTTGTAAACAATCAAATAAAACCCACCGTTGTTCTAAAGTAAAGATTATAAACAAAACGTGGCACTGTATACTACAATATTACACGATAAGTTCAAGCAATTGAAGATTATAGTCTAATATATAAATTTTATTAATTTTTTTGGATTGAAACTTCGATTTATATTATTTTCGTGAATTTAAAAGCTACATCGAATCATATTTTGATGTCATATTTGGAACATGCATTTTCTGCAGTTTTTCCATAATTTAATGTTGACAAGATTTTTGTATTTATATACGTATTTAAAAAAATAAACATTTCATCAACATTCGACATTTAGTCATGTCCCTGTACAATGCATAATATTTTTATAATCGAAATTTGTGGTATTTACAATGGCTTTATATCTTGTGCAATTCTGTTAATTAAAATTACATATACTAACGACATCATTTCATAATTGTGAAGTACAACAGACATTGAAGTGGGAGCAAAACAGTTCAAGTAAGAAGGGACAACATAGAGTCACACTGAAGTGAATTTTACTGAGAAACTCGAGAAATATCGGACTCACATCCACAGAAAAGATCACGTGATTGATTTTTTGATTAATAGAAACATCACAATTTCCTTCGCTGAATAGCCATATTTGCTCCAACCTCTTTCTGATACAGGAAGATCTCAGCTGCAGTGCGATAATATCGGGGACTCACATCGACAGATAAAGATCTCGGCTGCAGTGATAATCTGATAGCAGTAAAGATCTCAGCTGCAGTGCATATTTGCTCAACCTGTTTCTGATAGCAAGGAAAAATCTCAGCTGCAGTGCGATAATCTGATAGCAGAGGTAAAGATCTCAGCTGCAGTGCGATAATCTGATAGCAGAGGTAAAGATCTCAGCTGCAGTGCGATAATCTGATAGCAGAGGTAAAGATCTCAGCTGCAGTGCGATAATCTGATAGCAGAGGTAAAGATCTCAGCTGCAGTGCGATAATCTGATAGCAGAGGCAAAGATCCAGTGCATTTTGAAGATGGTAAAATTAGTAATAATTTTATTTATTGTTTTTATAAAGATTTTTACCTGTGCAGAACTTTTCAGCCTACTCTTGTGCTCAACTTCAACACAAGTCTACGTTCTATCACCAGTCACCTAAATGACTTGGAACTTGATCTCACCTACATCTTTCATCAGTGATAACTGACAAAATATCCCAAACGCCCTACACAAGATGTGAACCAATTACGTTTGTGCGAGAGATGGCATATACCTCCATACCACAGAGGCTATCAAATATTATTTTGATAAAAGATTTGTGTCACCGTATAACGTAATGCATAAGCGCTTGCTTATCGACTTATACACAGTGGTTGTAAGTTAAATTACGTTTCTCTGCGAGGAAAGAAATTGACCCCCCACCTCCTACACTAAGGATTGAAATTTGAAGTGAGACATATTAGGGACACTATTTTTTAAAGTAATCAATTAAACATGCGATAATGACAAGACATGGAGTGTCTGGTTGAAACAAGTTTTACTCAGTGCCTGTAGCTTAAGCGGTAGTCAGCTTGATCACAACCCAAGCGTATCTGGTTCAAACCCCAAGACAGGCAGTTTGGAAGCAAATTCGTTTCCGTTGATTTTACGAAGGTAAAAATAAATTACCGTTAGAAAGCAACGACAAACTACTGATCGTATAAGTGTGCCTAAAAATCGACGAGCCGTTACTTTGTTGTGGCTGCGCCCTGTCCAGGATATGCCCCGATTTTCGATAAAATTACAAAATTTCTGAATGTCTGTGTTAGTATTGAGAAACATGAATGTTTTCATATGTTGTGATTGATTTGGGCACAAACCAAATGTGCAACGTATATCCCGTTCTTGGAAAAGATCAATCATATCACAAAGTGAATAAAATTGGTCTAAGAGAACGCAAAAGAAGAGAAGAAGAAGATATGTTGTGATTGAAGTGATTAATAAACTGGATTAAATATATCTTCTTGAATGTGTGATTATTTCATGATTGCAGATTTTGAAATAATAAATGATTGTGTATAAATCTACAATATGTGTGTTTATAGAATGTTTATAGTTTAATATAATGGTAACGAATACAAGTTGGAAATAGTGTGATATTCTATTTTTGATTGATAATATAAAATAGTGTTGATATTTTAGTTTGCCCAGTTGATAATAGAAAATAGTGTTGATATTCTAGTTTGCCCAGTTGATAATAGAAAATAGTGTTGATATTCTAGTTTGCCCAGTTGATAATAGAAAATAGTGTTGATATTCTAGTTTGCCCAGTTGATAATAGAAAATAGTGTTGATATTTTAGTTTGCCCAGTTGATAATAGAAAATAGTGTTGATATTTTAGTTTGCCCAGTTGATAATAGAAAATAGTGTTGATATTCTAGTTTGCCCAGTTGATAATAGAAAATAGTGTTGATATTTTAGTTTGCCCAGTTGATAATAGAAAATAGTGTTGATATTCTAGTTTGACCAGTTGATAATAGAAAATAGTGTTGATATTCTAGTTTGCCCAGTTGATAATAGAAAATAGTGTGATATTCTGTTTGCCCAGTTGATAATAGAAATAGTTGATATTACTAGTTTGCCCAGATTGATAATAGAAAATAGTGTTGATATTTTAGTTTGCCCAGTTGATAATAGAAAATATGTAGTTGATATTTAGTTTGCCCAGTTGATAATAGAAAATAGTGTTGATATTCTAGTTTGCCCAGTTGATAATAGAATAATAGTGTTGATATTTAGTTTCACAGATTGAGTAATGAAAATATTTGATATTCTAGTTTGCCCAGTTGATTAATAAAATAGGTGCCGATATTCTGAGTTTGCCCGTTGATAATAGAAAATATGCCGATATTCTAGGTTGCCCAGTTGATTAATAGAAAATGGTGCCGATATTCTAGTTGCCCAGACAAATGTAGAAAATAGTATTGATATCTATTTGCCCAAAGTTGATAATAGAAAATAGTAGGGTTTGATATTCTGAGTTTGCCAGTTATTAGAAATTAGTTTGATATTCTAGTTGCCCAATTGAAATGAAAATAGTATGGTTGATATTCTAGTTGCCCAGTTGATAATATAAAAAAATAGTGTTGATATTTGAGTTGCCCAGTTGATAATAGAAAATGAGTGTTGATATTGAGTTTGCCCAGTTGATAATAGAAAATAGTATGTTGATATTCTGAGTTGCCAGATTGATGGCAATGAAAATGAGTGTTGATATTCAAGGTTGCCCAGTTGATGAAGCAGAAAATAGTGTTGATATTCTAGTTTGCCCAGTTGAAATAGAAAATAGTGTTGATATTCTAGGTTGCCAGTTGATAGACTAGAAAATAGTGTTGATATTTGAGATTTGCAGATTGATAAAGAAAATAGGTTGATATTCTAGTTTGCCCAGTGATAATAGAAAATAGTGTTGCGTATTTTAGTTTGCCCAGTTGATAATAGAAAATAGTGTTGATATTCCCAGTTTGCCCAGTTGATAATAGAAAATACTGTTGATATTCTAGTTTGCCCAGTTGATAATAAAAAAAAATAGTGTGTATTCCCGGTTGCCCAGTTGATAATAGAAAATAGTGTTGATATTCTAGTTTGCCCAGTTGATAATAGAAAATAGTGTTATATTCCCAGTTTGCCCAGTTTATAATGAAAATAGTTTGATATTTGTTGCCCAGTTGATAATGAAATAGTGTTGATATTCTAGTTTGATTGATAATAGAAAATAGTGTTGATATTTTAGTTTGCCCAGTTGTAATAAAAATTTGGTATTCTAGTTGCCCAGTTGATAATAAATCTGTTGAATCTAGTTGCCCAGTTGATAATAAATAGTGTTGATATTCTGTTTGATTGATAATGAAATAGTGTTGATACAGTTTGCCAGTTGATAATAGAAAATAGTGTTGATATTCTAGTTGAGTTGATAATGAAAATAGTGTTGATATTCTAGGTTTGCCCAGTTGATAATGAAATAGTTTGATATTCCCAGTTTGCCAGTTGATAATGAAAATAGTGTTGATATTCTAGTTTGCCAGTTGATAATAGAAAATAGTGTTGATATTCTAATTTGCCCAGTTGATAATAGAAAATATGTTGATATTCTAGGTTGCCCAGTTGATAATGAAAAATAGATGTTGATATTCTGGTTTGCGCAGTTGATAATAGAAAATAGTGTTATAATTCTTAGTTTGCAGTTGATAATAGAAAATAGTGTTGATATTTTGAGTTTTGAGTTGATAATAGAAAATAGTGTTGATATTCTAGTTTGAGTTGATAATATCGACAATTTTCTGAGTAGAAAAAGTAAACATCACCGTAACCAAGGTTAAGAGGAAGAAATAGGGATGGGTCGGGCATATCCTAGCCGAGGGTCTCTGCAGCGAAGAAGTTAGGGTGCTCCCTCCTTGCCAAATGTAACCTGTTTGCTCCTCGTGGAGCCATTGGGATAGATTTCAGAGATCCTGATCTCAGTGTAGTTGAGATCGAGTCTAGTCTATGGAGACGGACAATAAAACGCATGTCCTAGGAATGCTAACCCGAAACAAATGCTTGCAGAAAACAGATGAACCAGGCCGTAAGACGCATAACATGGTGCAACGACCCCTCACAATGAGGAATGGATAACGGATTCTACGGTCGCAATCTGCCTCGGAGATTTAGCCACACAGTAAGAATGTCAGACCTACCATCACGAGGTGGCCAAAACTTACTGCGGGAAGAGGTCGCTAAAGGAATCAGAAATCATAGGAATTAAAGCCTACAGAACTGCCCCCAGTATGCAGACTTGAGAAGAAAGAGGTGGCCCACTTCACTGGCGTCAAGACAAACTGTATGGAGTGGCTGATAATCTGATACAGACGGCTCCTTTATAGAATCTGAAATCCCAATCTAGTGAGAAAGCAGAAGACAAACTGTAAGGCGTGGCTGATAATCTGATGCAGACGCTGCCTTATTAGAGAATCTGAAATCCCAATCTAGTAGAACGCAGAAGACAAACTGTAAGGCGTGGCTGATAATCTGATGCAGACGGCTGCCTTTATTAGAGAATCTGAAATCCCAATCTAGTGAGACGCAGAAGACAAACTGTATGGCGTGGCTGATAATCTGAGGCAGACGGCTCACATTTGTTAGAGAATCTGAAATCCAATCTAGTGGAAAGCAGAAGACAAACTGTATGGGTGGCTGATAATCTGAGACAGACGGCTGCATTTATAGAGAATCTGAAATCCCAATCTAGTAGAGCGCAGAAGACAAACTGTATGGAATGGCTGATAATCTGAGACAGACAGATGTTATTATTAAAGAATCTGAAATCCCAATCTAGTGAGACTGCAGAAGACAAACTGTATGGCGTGGCTGATAATCTGAGGCAGACGCTGCCTTTATTAGAGAATCTGAAATCTCAATCTAGTGAGAACACAGAAGACAAACTGTATGGAATGGCTGATAATCTGAGACAGACAGATGTTATTATTAAAGAATCTGAAATCCCAATCTAGTGAGAACGCAGAAGACAAACTGTATGGAGTGGCTGATAATCTGAGGCAGACAGCTGCCTTTATGAAATCTGAAATCCCAATCTAGTGAGAACGCAGAAGACAAACTGTATAGGGTGGCTGATAATCTAGGGCAGACAGCTGCCTTTATTAGAAATCTGAAATCCCAATCTAGTGAGAACCAGAAAACAAACTTATGGAATGGCTGATAATCTGAGGCAGACGGCTGCCTTTATTAGAGAATCTGAAATCCCAATCTAGTGAGAACGCAGTAGACAAACTGTATGGAGTGGCTGATAATCTGAGGCAGACGCTCCCTTTTTAGAAGATCTGAAATCCCAATCTAGTGAGAAGCAGAAGACAAACTGTATGGTGTGACTGATAATCTGAGGCAGACGACTGCCTTTATTAGAAATCTGAAATCCCAATCTAGTGAGAACGCAGAAGACAAACTGTATGGGTGGCTGATAATCTGAGGCAGACGCCTGCCTTTATTAGAGAATCTGAAATCCCAATCTAGTGAGAACACAGAAGACAAACTGTATGGAATGGCTGATAATCTGAGACAGACAGATGTTATTATTAAAGAATCTGAAATCCCAATCTAGTGAGAACGCAGAAGACAAACTGTATGGAGTGGCTGATAATCTGAGGCAGACGGCTGCCTTTATTAGAGAATCTGAAATCCCAATCTAGTGAGAAGCAGAAGACAAACTGTATGGAATGGCTGATAATCTGAGACAGACAGATGTTATTATTAAAGAATCTGAAATCCCAATCTAGTGAGAACGCAGAAGACAAACTTGATGGGTGGCTGATAATCTGAGGCAGACGACTGCCTTTTAGAAGAATCTGAAATTCCAATCTAGTGAGAACGCAGTAGACAAACTGTATGATGTGGCTGATAATCTGAGGCAGGCGGTTGATTTATTAAGAAATCTGAAATCCCAATCTAGTGAGAACGCAGAAACAATCTGTAGGCAGTGGCTGATAATCTGAGGCAGACAGCTGCCTTTATTAAAGAATCTGAAATCCCAATCTAGTGAGAACGCAGAAGAGCAAACTGTAGGGCGTGGCTGATAATCTGAGGCAGACGGCTGCCTTTATTAGAAATCTGAAATCCCAATCTAGTGAAAACGCAGAAGACAAAATGTATGGAGTGGCTGATAATCTGAGGCAGACGACTGCTTTATTAAGAAGTAAACTCGGATTTGAGTGTAGGGGCGAGTTGGCCCAGTGTCCAGACAGCTTATAGGCTGGTAAATGTGAGCATGGTGAGAACTGATGGAAATTGTGGGACAGGCACCAGGACAGAGCGAGCACGCATGCGGACGATGCACGGGTGGGTAGACGTGCACAGCGCTGATGGTGAGGGATTGTGGCAGGTGTAGGGGTGAGCGGCTCAATTAAAGGTGCAGAAAAACTGGAAAGAAAGCGGGCTTGAATCCAGTGCGCGTTCGACTACTACTGCCTTGTAGTTAGATTGGGGACAATCAAAAGCTAGCGGAGCAAATCGTTCTCAAAACTGGACGGAAGGAAAACCAAGTAGTCCGCAAAAAGACCAGCAAGCTGGCCAGATGACGCTCGACAGCCCGGGGTGTGGGTCGTCTGATTGCTCCCCTAAAGAAATAGCAACCTGCTGCCGTGCGGGTTTTGGCGGAAGCAGCTTGACGGAGAGCGACCAGTAAACGCTGGTTGAAATCCGACACCTCGCCGAAGGACAAGCACCAGAGCTCTAAAGGGTACTGAAGATTGTGATGTAAAACAAGCGTTTTTGGGAAAAGGTAATTTCCTTTTTATTTTACATATTTAAATATCACTAAGAATGATCAAAATGAGTCAAAACAGTACGACCGAGATAGATAGAGGTATGTGCCTCTTTGCGAAATGGTAGTATTAATGACACTTTTTGCATTGTAACCCCCAAACTCATTAGAAATGTTATATCAATGTCTTTTTTTAGAAGTCAACAATATGAATCAATGCTCACACTTTTATAATTTCGATATTCGCTTTAAACTAAAGTCTGTTCGCACTTATGACGTCTTTGACCACGGTCAACCCTGAGTAGTTTAGTCATGGACAGTGCAAGAATTGTTTAAAAAACGGAATTCGTCTGAATGTTGATATTTTGTCATCAATGTATTTAATGGCTGTAAACATTAGTTTTCTTCAACCATTCCAACGAAGGCGTTAAATATATAACAAAGAACTTCTAGATGGTATGATTGTTTGAATGGCAAAAGAATATTTGGTAGCGTCGGGGAAAATGTGTAGTTCAAATTAAAATTTTCAAGTTATTTCATCAAATGGTTACAAGATACACCTTTAATCTGTGGCATGACAAGTTGAACGGACTTTAGTAACTCCATCTCACCTACATTAAGATCAGGGTTACTATAACTGGGGAATGAACCAGTACTTGTTGAGCGAGATGTGATATCCATAACATAACGCCAAAGTCCACTGAAGTAATTTAGATTGGTAATGTAAATATGGGGCGCATTTGGGGTAGTGAATAAGCTTTGTCTATCGACACAAAGGGCTGTGGGGTTTAATTCCATCCTCGGCGTTCCTTAGTAGGGGAAAGGTGGTATTCCCACCTCCTGCCTCTCTACTCTGCCTTTTGGGGTAGGCCCTCACCCAAACCCTGCCAAGTCTTCATATCTCTAGCTTCTCCTGCAGCTCCCCCCAGCTCTTCTTTATATTGTTGATCTCTGCCAAAATCCCGTCTCCTGTATTTCTCAGTCTCCTCTTCTTTTGCTGTCCCTGTGGTCCGGAAAGGACCCATCTTATTATATTTCCCTTAAAGGGTTTTGCAAAGTATTCATTTCCGCTTTTTTAAAAACTCTTGGGTTTACTGGAATATGTCTTGTTTTCTCCATAAGTTCCCCATTTGTGGCCCCATCATACCATATCAATTGCTCCATTCTGCACACTGAGCATAGAAATGTGAAGCAAGTGACTTCACCATAAGGCCTGACAAGGCTAGAATTATTTTGTTGAGTAAAGACAGTGGGGCTGATTAGCTTACGCATGGCTTCCCTTTTCCAGTGGAACCAAGAGGGGTTGGGGTTCATAACAGACTCAATGTAAAGAAAATAAAGGAATTAGCGAGTAAAGGAATCAACGAGTAAAGGTTTGCCCCTTCTGTACACTCGGATATAGAAATGTAAAAGTGACAGGCATTTCATACCCTAATGTCTAAACACGTAATAAACACGTGCCATTCTACATAGTCGTATTACGTGTTTCGCCATTCTATAGTTTACTGCAGTCTCCATCTATATTGTGATTACCTAATGTCTGTGAAGGCTAAATAGGTTTTAAAATAATATAAAGACTAAAAACAAAAGCAATATCAAAAAAAAAAAAGGAAAGATAAATAAATTTACGCTGTCTGATGACGTGAAAAACGATGGGGTACCTCCCCCTTTCATTACTGGTTTACCTTTACCATGGTTAGTGTGGTTTAAATTTTAAATTCAACCCTGAATCGTTGGTCGAAACGGATTGTTTTCCGACATTTTTGGGAAAAAGGTTTTTTTGGGACGATATAATTGAATTTTTCCCGTAAATAATTTTCATATTTAGAAAAAAATGGGATGTATTTTGCCGATTTTTAACCCCTTTTTTGTCATAAATCAATCTTGATCACTGACATTGTTCAAAATGGAACACACCATTCTAAAAAATAACTATGTTTGTTTTTCAATCTGGTGTCTTCACATTACGAAAATGTATGCTAAAATCCCCGATGGCATATCTACTTTGTTTTTTTTCCCTTTCATTGTGACTATGCCAGGCGCAGTCGTTTGGTCGCGAACGGTTCCGAATGCATTGGGGGGCTTTGATTGGTTCTGATGCAATAAAAACATAATTAGAACAAAGTTATGTCGAAGAATTTTTGTGGTTGGAAAAAAAGTAATTTTATTTTCTGTTTGGTACATTCTTTCAAAATTATTTTACGTCCCCAAACCTTTTTTTCCCTTTTCTGATTTGTTGTTTTTGTTAAAAAAAAATAAAAAAGGAACCCGTTTGTAAACCACGGGTGTATGATTCATTTTAGACTTTTTTTTAAATTTTGTTTTGATTTTGATTTTTTTTAAACACACCATGTGGTTGGGCCCCAATTAACATCATTTATTAGTTTTTTCCCTGTACTCATTGAAGCTGGGTCGAAAACCACTATAAATTATGGGGGAGTTCAGGGAAATTTAAATCAAACAATTAAACCCCGTGACCTCTCATTCTATATTGGTGTTATGCAATTCATTTAAAATCAACCAGAATGCAATCAAAATTATATTATGCAACAAATTAAGTTTAACATAAAAAAATTTTAATACTTTTCCCCAAAAAATAACCAAAACTCAAAATTAAAGTTCAAAAAAGTCATGTTCTATCAAACATCTGTAATTTCCAGCCCCCTTTTCTGATATAGGTCAGGTAATCCCCGTTATTTTTGGCTGTTATCTAGAGTTGGGTTGTGGTGAAAGGTTACATGAAATAAATTCAAACCAAGCAAATAAAACAAACAACTAGTCTGAAGAGTTTTTCAATTGTTTTCTTATTTTCGTTTTTAACATTTTTAATCATTTTTTTTGTTATGTGTGGGGTTGCATCTTGCCCAGGCCCTCCTTTTAACCAAGACAACCTTTTTTTTGGGTTTTATCAAAGGGGATTAATCCAACAAACGAAAAATTAAAAAACTCCCCGGAGAATCAAGTTATCAATATGAAATATTTTCTCGGGTTTGAATGGAACAGTCTCTGTGTCTGGGGGAAGGGGGGGCCCCTTGCTCCAAAAAAAATTCCGGCTATTTTTAAAAAATTTTCATTTAATATACGGGGGAATTGGTTCAGTTAAGTAGATCCTTAAAAATCCCTGTTAAGTAGATCCCTTAAATACCGTTTAAGTAGATCACGTTAAAAAACCCCTGTTAAGAATCCCCTTAAAATACCCTTTAAGTAGATCACGTTAAAATACCGCCGTTATTTGGTCCCTTAAATTTAAAGGGTGAAATCAATAAAAGTAAGCTGGAAAGTTCTGGGACAAAAATTTATTAGAAAAATTAAAAAATAAAAAATTTAACCTATTTTTTCCTAAATTCCGGGGGGAAGGGGGGGGGTGGGGGGGGTCATGTAGTACATAGAGCTTGCAAGAAAAGTCTGGCTCAAAATCATGACCCCGGTCGGATGAGCAAAAGACGAGGACATGAAAAAAAGGACGGTTAGGGGGCTGAATTTTAAAAAACTAGCCTCATTAAAGTCATGACCCTGGTAACAGGATGTAGCCAGAAACGGAGAAAAGAGATGACAGACCCGAAAAAAGAAAAAAGGCCCAAATCATAAGTCCCCTTTTAAAATTCTTATGGTAAAGACCCCTCATTGCAGTCAACAGGGGTAGGGTAGAAAAAAAATCAAGCTACTTCCGGGGAAAGTAATATTGATAACTGTTGTTGTTCGGCGAATATAAAACTCTTTTTAAAACACCGAACAACGTCTTTTTAAAAGGCCAGAAAATAAAAAATATATGGGTGGGAAAAAAATATTGGAACCAAATGGAGCAGATGGGAAAATGTTCTTTCGCGTCATTTTCTTAAACGCACAGGAAAAAGATGAATCTTAAAAAAACAGCTTTTTCAGTCAAATATGCTGTATCTCTCATCACCCCATCATTGTCATCATCAGCATCATCATTGGGATCATATTAACCAAAACATTACCCTCCCTTTTTATCAAAATCATTTTAGTCTCAAAAATTTATTATCAGTTTTTTGTCCGTGGCATTTAACATTTGACAACTCCCCATCTCCACAACCTCCTCATTGTTGACCTCTTCTATTCATGATGCAATATTTTCATATCTTCTTGTTTTTTGTCCCCTGTTTTCTTCCTTTCCCTGTTTCACAATTCATAATCTCCCCTCTTCACATTGCATTCATTTAAAAAAAAGGGTTCTCCCAACATTGTTTTTCAAAGCGTGCTCCCCCTCAACCTAGAAAGCTAGCTCAGGGGGAAAACCAAAAATTCCCGTTCAATGGGGCTGGTTTTTATAAATGTTTGAAGAAAACTGTAAAATTTTCTGCAATTTACACATTTCTATGAGTGTTTATTTATTGGGAAAAATGTAAATAATACTGATATTCCTTATCTTTGAACGTTAATATAATCTTGATTTAACATGTGGTATTTTTTAAATGAATTTCTTTTTATCTAACATTAATGCGAATCACGTAACGTGGTTTTTTTTTTTTAAATTTCTACCTCAGCTCGTCCCTTTTTTAAACAGGGTCGGTCAAAAAACAGGATTATACATAATTACCTTTTTATATTTTTATTAACTCTTTCTTTGATTTCTCTGGTATATAACGATGATGTCTTTTAACAGTCCCGGGGGTTTGGG
>JADZMA010002146.1:0-13137 GCA_020796225.1 Arion vulgaris
AAGGGTTTAACTTTTTGTGATGATACAGAGACAGAGAATGAAGAAGAATCGTTAACTTTCTTTGTACTGATACAGAGAATGATCTAGAAGGTTTAACTTTTTGTAAATCTGATACCGAAACAAAGGGTAAGGAGAAGGTTTAATTTTTTAAGTCTATACAGAGGATGAAGGAGAAGGGTTTAACTTTCGAAAAACTGTGAGGAAAAGATAAAAAGGGGAAAAGGGTTTAATTTTGTAATGTCAGATAAAAAGAAAAAAACATGAAGGTGAAAGTTTCTTTTTTAATAATACAAAGGGTGTGGAGAAGGTTTTAAATTTTTGTTTTATGATACAGGGAGGGAAAAGTTTAACTTTTTTTTGTAATGTACAGTGGGAGAGAATGTTTATCTTTTTGAAAGATGAACAGAGGATGAAGAAAAGACTTAACTTTCTTAATTTTTACAGAAAAATAAGGAAGGTTTAATTTTGAATACTGACAAGACAGGGATAAAAGAATATTTTTAATTTTAAATGATTCAAAAAAGATTATGAAAGAAAATTTTAAATTTTTTTAATATACTGATGAAGAAAGGAAGGTTTCTTTTTGAATGTATGATGGGAAAAAAAGGAAATTTTTTTAAAAGGAAGAGGGGTTTTTTTTAAAAAAAAATTTTTTCCTTTTTTAAAGTCTAATGCGGAGAAGAGGAAAGAAAAATATTTCCTTTTTATAAAAGAAATTTTAAGGGGAAGGTTTTAACCCGTAATTTAAAAAGAGACAGGATGAAGGGGTTTAACATCGAAGATGGTACAGAGGAGGAGAAGAAGAAGGTTTTTCTTTGTTTTTATGATAAAAGTTGGGAAAAAGTTTTAATTTCGAATGATACAGGGGTAAGATAAATTTTTAAATTTCTGAAATTACATAAGGGGGGAAAGGATAATGTTTAACTTTTTTAATGTACTGATACAGGGATGAAGGAAAGAACTTTTTTTAATGTACTGATAAGGGGGAAAATAGTTTAACTTTCTGTAATGTACTGATACAGGGGGGAAGGGTAATGTTTTAAATTTCAATTTTGATGGTGAGAAGGGGAAAATTTTTAATTTTTTAATTTTATACAGAGGATGAAGAAGAACCAACTTTCTGTAATGACATACAAAAAGGGGGATGAAGGGGGAAGGTTTAACTTTCTGTAATGTATGATACAGAGAAAAGATAGGAATAGTTTAACTTTTTGTAATGTACTGATACAGAGAAAAAACTAGGGCCCAATTTTTGTAATGTACTGATACAGAGACAGGGGATAAAGGAGAAGGTTTAATTTTGTAATGTACTAAACAAGAAAAGATGGGAATAGGTTTAACTTTTGTAATGTACTGATACAGAAAAAAACTAGAAGGCCCAATTTTCTGTAAGTATGATACAAAAGGGGATAAAGGAGAAGGTTTAATTTTTGAATGTACTGATACAGAGACAGAAGATGCAGGAATAGGTTTAATTTTTTTGAATGTACTGATACAGAGAATAAACTAGAAGGCCAACTTTCTTTTGTCTGATACAGAGACAGGGAAAAAGGGAAAAATTTAACTTTCTGTAATGATGAACAGAGACAGAAGACAGGAATAGGTTTTTTTAATGATTGATACAGAGAAAGAGGATGAAGGAAAAGGGTTTTAACTTTCTGTAATTTACTGATATAGAGGAGAAGGGGGGGTTTTAATTTTCGAAAATGAAAAGAGACATGGGTAAGTAAAATTTAGTTCTCTGCAACGGCATGAAACAGAGACGGGGATAAAAGAAAAGGTTTAATTTCTGTAATGTACAACAGGGTAAGGAAAATTTATCTTCGTAATGGACTGAAAGAGACAGGATGAATGAGAAGGTTTAGTTTTCCCAGCGATACGGGGATAAAAGGGTTTAAGTTTTTAAATTTACTGAAAATATAATCAAATTCCCATAAAGGAGAGGAGGACAGGAAAGGGAAGAAGTACCACTGCAACAGGTGAAACAGTCCTTTTTCGGGGACGAGACGATGACCCACACCATGAAGGAGTAGCAGAACCTGAAAAGGCGGGAAAAGTGTCTGTTAGAATGGAAACCATCAGCAGCCGTTTGATTAAGATGACAAAAGGGGGGAAGCATACAAACATCACAATCCTACAATGTTGACCAACTAATGATAGCAAGATAAAAAGAAAGACTTTTACAAAAACCTCAACAGAATTAGACAAGTCACCATCCCATGATGATATTGTTATGGGAATTTAAAAGGGAAGGGTAAGACAAACGTATTATAGAACTATGGGAAAATATGGATGGGTATGATGAAGAAAAGGGGGAACGTTTAGAAACTTCTGCAGCATGAAAACTGTTTTAGGGGGGAACCCATTTCAACATTTAGATATCCACAAATTCATTTTTCCCCCAATGGCAGAGATAAAAAACCCAAAAGACCATATAATGATAATGGACCCCGGGGACGCTGCTCAGATGTTGGGAAAAAAAGAGGTGCAGATTTTTAGCACCCCCACCCCCGCCCTCTTAGTCAAATTAAAATAAGAAAAAAAGGACAATCCCCCAAAAAGGTTCGATTTGGGTAGACTAAAAAACAGGGGAAAAGGGTGTTTTAAAAGAGATAAAGAACAGATTCCCAAACCCTAGAAAGTAATGAAAAACATAAACTGACAGATAGATAGAACATGGACAAATAGATCTATATAGAAGAGAGGAAAAATGTCAGGACCCAAAAGAAAAGAAAAAAATGGATAAAACCAACAACATGGAAAATAATAGAAAAAGAATATTAAAAAAAAATTGTTAAAGCAAAGTCCGAAAAACTGAAAGCAAGATACCCAAAAACAGTACAAAAGGCAAGTAAAGAAATCAAAAAGGGGGGGAGAGCTGACAAAAGGATGTATGTTGAAACCCTGCAGGCAGAAGAAGGCAAAAAGTGTGATCAGGGGAATGTACAAAATTAAAAGAAAAGGGAAAATTAAGGGGATCAAATACCCTTGGGGTAAGAATGGAATATTTGACAACGGAAAAAGGAACAAGAAAAACGATGGACAGAGCGATAGGGGCCCAAAAATTTGTTTAGAAATTTATAGAGCAAAGAATGGCAAAGAAAATCTATATCAACTTTTTAGATTTTTAAAGCTTTTAAGCATCACCGAAAGTCTATATGATCTTAAAAGGTATAACCACTGTGTTTTATAAATATTATAAAAGCACAGCAAAAATTTCATGAGTGTTGAAATCAGAACAAAGTTTGGAAAAAAAGGGTGCGACAAGGGTGTGTTTGTCACCCCCATTATTCAACACTGTCATAGATTGGGTGATGCGTAAAACAACGGAAGATAATGCAAGAGGTATTAGATGGACGCTCACATCCACTCTGGAAGACCTAGATTTTGCAGATGACATCGCACTCCTATCTCATACACATAGAGATATCCAGGAAAAGACCTGCCGCCTTAACCAATATAGTGAGATGGTTGGGCTGAAAATAAATCAGAAGAAAACTGAAGTAATGACTCTGAACATAGCAACCCCAGCACCAGTCAAACTAGAAGGTAAAACCCTCCGAGATACAACAGCTTTCACATACCTTGGAAGTGTTATTAGCAATGAAGGAGGCGCTGGATCTGACATTAAAAACAGACTGAGTAAGGCGCGAAGTGCATTCATGACCCTTCAGACCGCCTGGAAATCTGCCCAATACAGCATCAGAACCAAGACTAGTATTTATAACAGCTGTGTGCTGTCAACATTGCTGTACGGATCGGAATGCTGGAGAATGACAGAACAGGATATGTCCAGACTCTCCGCCTTTCATACAACTTGTCTGCGAAAAATCTTACGCGTGTACTGGCCGACTACTATCTCGAATCAAGAATTGCTTGCACGATGCCAACAAGAGAATATGGGCACTATCATCCGAAGACGACGCTGGAGATGGATTGGACATGTGATGCGCATGGAGACTGGCTCCGACACGAAAACTGCACTGAGATGGACTCAGAGGGTAGGCGAAAGCGTGGAAGACCCAAGACGACCTGGAGGAGAACGATAGAGCAAGAGCTGAAGGAAATGAATCATAGCTGGAACACAATACAGAGAAGGCCATGAACAGGGAAGAATGGTGTACGTTTGTTGCTGCCCTAAACGCCAAGGGCGTAACAGGCTAAAGAAGAGAGAGAGAGAGAGAATGTACTGATACAGAGGATGAAGGAGAAGGTTTAACTTTCTTTAATGTACTGATACAGTGGATGAAGGATAATGTTTAACATTCTGTAATGGACTGATACAGTGGATGAAGGAGAATGTTTATCGTTCTGTAATGTACTGATACAGAGGATGAAGAAGAAGGCTCAACTTTCTGTAATGTACTGATACAGAGAAAAAGGATGAAGGAGAAGGTTTAACTTTCTGCAATATACTGATCTAGAGACAGAGGATGAAGAAGAATATTTAACTTTCTGTAATGTACTGATACAGAGACAGAGACTGAAGGAGAAAGTTTAACTTACTATAATTTACTGATACAGAGGATGAAGAAGAATGTTTAACTTTCTGTAATGTATTGATACAGAGAATGATCTAGATGGTTTAACTTTCTGTACTGTACTGGTACAGACAACAGTGGATATAGGAAAAGGTTTAACTTTCTGCAATGTACTGATATAGAGACAGAGGATGAAGGAGAAGGTTTAACTTTCTGTAATGTACTGATACAGAGAAAGAGGATGAAGGAGAAGGTTTAACTTTCTGTTGTGTACTGATAAAGAGTTTGAAGGAGAATGTTTAACTTTCTGTAATGTACTGACATAGAGGATAAAGAAGAATGCTTAACTTTCTGTAATGTACTGATACAGAGAAAGAGGATGAAGGAAAAGTTTTAACTTTCTGCAATGTACAGATATAGAGAATGAACTGGAAGGTTTAACTTTCTGTATTGTACTGATACAGAGAAAGCGGATGTAAGAGAAGGTTTAACTTTCTGTAATATACTGAAACAGAGAAAGAGGATGAAGGAGAAGGTTTAACTTTCTGTAATGTACTGATACAGAGGATGAAGGAGGGGGTTTAATTTTCTGTAATGTACTGATACAGTGACAGATGATGAAGGAGAATGTTTTACTTTCTGTAATGTACTGATACAGAGGATGAAGGATAATGTTTAGCTTTCTGTAATGTAATGATACAGAGGATGAAGAAGAAGGTTTAACTTTCTGTAGTGTACTGATACAGAAACAGAGAATGAAGAAGAATGGTTAACTTTCTGTAATGTACTGATACAGAGAATGATCTAGAATGTTTAACTTTCTGTAATGTACTGATACAGTGGATGAAGAAGAATATTTAACTTTCTGTAATATACTGATTCAAAGATAGATTATGAAGGAGAAGGTTTAACTTTCTTTAATATACTGATACAGAGGATGAAGGAGAAGGTTTAACTTTCTGTAATGTACTGATACAGAGAATGAACTAGGAGGTTTAACTTTCTGCAATGTACTTATACAGAGGATGAAGGAGAAGGTTTAACTTTCTGCAATGTACTGATACATAGGATGAAGGAGAAGGTTTAACTTTCTGTAATGTACTGATACAGAGAATGAACTAGGAGGTTTAACTTTCTGCAATGTACTTATACAGAGGATGAAGGAGAAGGTTTAACTTTCTGTAATGTACTGATACAGATAATGAAGGAGCAGGTTGAACTTTACGTAATGTATTGATACAGAGACAGAGGATGACGGAGAAGATTTAACTTTCTGTTTTTTACTGATACAGAAACAAAGGACGAAAGAGAAGATTTAACTTTCTGTAATGTACGGATTGATTTTACTACATTATGTTTGTTGGATTTTACTAGATTCCGTTCATGTCTCTATTGTTTGATTGATTTTACTAGATTATGTTCATGTCTCTATTGTTTGATTGATTTTACTAGATTATACGTTCATTGTGATTTACTAGATTATTTTCTTATTGTTTGATTGATTTTACTAGATTATGTTCTGTCTCTATTGTTTGATTTTACTAGATTATGTTCATGTCTCATTTGTTTGATTTTACTAGAGTATGTTCATGTCTCTATTGTTTGATTGATTTTACTAGATTATGTTCATGTCTCTATTGTTTGATTGATTTTACTAGATTATGTCCATGTCTCTATTGTTTGATTGATTTTACTAGATTATGTTCATGTCTCTATTGTTTGATTTTACTAGATTATGTTCATGTCTCTATTGTTTGATTTACTAGATTATGTTCATGTCTCTATTGTTTGATTGATTTTACTAGATTATGTTCATGTCTCTATTGTTTGATTGATTTACTAATTATGTCATGTTCTATTGTTTGATTGATTTTACTAGATTATGTCTGTTCTATTGTTTGATTGATTTTACTAGATTATGTTCTGTTCTATTGTTTGATTGATTTTACTAATTATGTTCTGTCTCTATTGTTTGATTGATTTTACTAGATTATGTTCATGTCTCTATTGTTTGATTTTACTAGATTATGTTCATGTCTCTATTGTTTGATTTTACTAGATATTCATGTTCATTATTGATTTACTAGATTATGTCTATGTCTCTATTGTTTGATTGATTTTACTAGATTATATTCATGTCTCTTTTCTAATCCACAGAAGAATTGTGGTAGGCAAAATGATCGGTGTGAGAAACATGCAGATTGTTGCTGGCTCTGGATGTGTAAAGAAGCTATGAATAGTTCAAAATATTGTGAAATGACTGTAAGTACACACAGAAATTGTCACAGTGTTTTCCATTGTTTACAACCATCATCATCATCATCAAGGTGCGTATCATTTATAGGACGTTGCTCTCTTTGCAGCACATCTGAAATTCACTCTGTCTCTTGCTAGTTCACCCACTTCGTCGATGGTCAATGGTTTCTTTAATATCTTGTAGCCATCTTCTTCTTGGTCTGCCTCTGCGTCCTGGGACCCTGCCCTCTAGAATTGTTCTTTCCAGGCCATCGTGACGCTTGATGTGACCAAAGTATGTAATTTTTCTGTATAGTATGTTGTTTATCAGCCAATTCTCTTTAACATTTAG
Source organism: Arion vulgaris (assembly GCA_020796225.1). Classification (NCBI taxonomy): domain Eukaryota; kingdom Metazoa; phylum Mollusca; class Gastropoda; order Stylommatophora; family Arionidae; genus Arion; species Arion vulgaris. Next base: position 7,069 of record JADZMA010002146.1, read on the forward strand.
TTCTTTCAGAACATCAGTGTTCTTTCTTTTTCTGTCCATGGTATTCGTAGGATCTTTCTGTAGCATTTAGTTTCGAAGGACTGGATTTTCGTTCTTAATTTCTGTGTAATAGTCCATGATTCACAACCATAAGTAGCAACTGGGAAAATGCATGTCTCAATATTATTAATTTTAGTATTTTGCAGGTGTTTTGCCACATGTTCTTCATTGTGTTTAACTTCTTGATTGTTATTGTCAATCGTCTTGAGATCTCTTTGGAGCAGTCACGTTATTGTTAATTATTGAGCCCAGATATTCGTAGCTCTCTACACATTGGAGTTCTTCATTGTTTACTTGGATGTCAGATGTTGGTCTTCACTATGTTTCTTGGTCGTCATGATTAGGTTTTCAAAACCTTTTTTGCTGGTGGATAATAATACTGTTTCGTCTGCGTATCTAAGCTCTGGTATGCATTTGCTATCTATAGTGATAGGGTCGTATTTCCATAGTTGGCATCGTCTTTTACATTCCTCATGATGTTCTCTGCATATATGTTGAATAAGTATGGTGACAAAATACATCCCTGTCGTACCCCTTTGAATCTCGAACCATTCAGCTATTTCGCCTCCTATTTTAATCGTTGCCTGTTGTTCGTGGTATAGAGATTCTATGAGTTGTATTATGTGTGTTGGAAAGTCCGTGTCTTTCGTGATGTTCCACATTTTCTGGTGTTGTATATGGTCGAAAGCCTTGCTCTAGTCTATGAAACACGCATGCAGGTCTATGTTGTATTATCTTCATTTTACAAAACGAAAAGTTGGAAGATTGACAATGTCAACAACGGCTTCGAAGGCGTGAGTTGGAACAGCCTGGTATCGGGCACAGGGCACACCAGAGATTATCATGGTTAAGTGGCCAGAACCAATCAGAAATCAATGGCAAACTAATGATTGTATGTTGCCAAGAACTTACAACGATCTGTCATCACTTATTATATTTGAGTAAATTTGATTAAATTAAAACGAAACAGCACTGAATATAAAAACTGCTCAAGAGAAGTCAAGAAAGAAATCCGAAAAGACAAGAAACAACACATAGTCACCTCATGCAATAAAATTGCTGAATTAAGAAAACAAGGGAAGAGAGAGAAATGTACAACGAAATTAATATAATGACACATGACTTCAGCCCATCAATATAAGTCATAAACGATAACAATGGCAAAACATTAACAGAAAAGAAAGATGTACTAGAAAGATGGCGTGAATACTGCAGAAACATGTATGAAGACACATCTTAAAATCCACATAAGATAATAACAGAAAGCGAAGAGACAGAACCAGAGCCCATGTTGGATGAAGTACGCCTGGCCATCAAAAGCCTGAAGAGAGGGAAGTCACCAGGGTGCGATGATATACCAGCGGAATTGATTCAAACAGGTGGGGAGGCCAGTGTTCGGGTGTATCATAAATTGTTCACAAAGATATGGAATAGCTCCTCCTGGCCAAAGGAATGGAAAAGATCAGTATTTATACCTATTCCAAAGAAGGGAAACATGAAACTATGCACCAACTACAGAACTATTGCCCTTGTAAGTCACGCCAGCAAAATCCTACTAAAAATCATAATGAAGAGGATGGAACAAAAATTAGAAGATGAAATACACGAAACACAGGCAGGTTTCAGAAGAGGTAGAGGCACTAGAGACCATATTTGTAGCATGAGACTCATTATTGAGAAATGCAGAGAATACAACATAGACCTGCATGCGTGTTTCATAGACTACAGCAAGGCTTTTGACCATATACAACACCAGAAAATGTGGAACATGATGAAAGACATGCACTTTCCAACACACATAATACAACTCATAGAATCTCTATCCCACGAACAACAGGCAACCATTAAAATAGGAGGTGAAATAGCTGAATGGTTCGAGATTCAAAAGGGGTACGACAGGGATGTATTTTGTCACCATACTTATTCAACATATATGCGGAGAACATCATGAGGAATGTAAAAGACGATGCCAACTATGTGAATTACGACCCTCTCACTATAGGCGGCAAATGCATACCAGAGCTTAGATACGCAGACGATACAGTATTATTATCCACCAGTAAAGAAGGTTTGGAAAACCTAATCATGACGACCAAGAAACATAGTGAAGACCAACATCTATATTTGAATACACAAAAACAAAAATCATGTCAACTGACAAAGCAAAAGGCTCACCTAACATCCAAGTAAACAATGAAGAACTCCAATGTGTAGAGAGCTACGAATACCTGGGCTCAATAATTAACAATAACGGTGACTGCTCCAAAGAGATCTCAAGAAGATTGGCAAGTTAAACGCAATGAAGAACATGTGGCAAAGCACCTGCAAAATACTAAAATTAAAAATATTGAGAGCATGCATTTTCCCAGTGGCTACTTATGGTTGTGAATCATGGACTATTACACAGAAATTAAGATCGAAAATCCAGTCCCTCTGTAGAAGGTATGCCGTAGGGTACGCCGTGGAAGGTAGGCAGTCCAGCAGTTCCCCGACCCCAGGAAGCGGCAGGTGGACCAGACAGGTAGCTAGTTTATAGTTATAGTTAGAGACAATTAGTAGACTTTGTGTGTTGAACTCTCTAAGCAGAGGGCAACACACTAGGACCCGACAACGACGTATTAGAAACCAATTGACGTAGTAGAGTAGTGACGACTTAGAAACGTGAGTAAACACTAGGAGACCAATATATACCTTGGACAAAAACAGACGCGTTTGTCTAATGCTCTTATAACATCATCTCAAAATAAACAAACTCAAGTGCAAGAGAAATAGTTGGTCATTATTTGTACTGTCATTGGCTTTGTATTATACTGTGTCAAAGCACGAGCGCCGTTAAGAACAACAACAGAGTTTCCCTTTCCCTAAGAGTCTTCATAAGCACCAATATAGAAAACCCCGGCTATCAACCACCATTAGGCATCTCACAAGATCGAGTGGAGAGGGGGACTACAGCACTTCGAAACTAAATGCTACAGAAAAATCCTACGAATACCATGGACAGAAACAAGAAAGAACACTGGTGTCCTGAAAGAACTAAATGTTAAAGAGAATTGGCTGGTAAACAACATACAATACAGAAAAATTACATACTTTTGGAAAGAACAATACTAGAGGGCAGGGTCCCAGGACGCAGAGGCAGAGGCAGACCAAAAAGAAGATGGCTACAAGATATTAAAGAAACCATGAACATGACCATCGACGAAGTGGGTAAACTGGCAAGATACAGAGTGAATTTCAGATGTGCTGCAAAGAGAGCAACGTCCTATAAAGGATACGCACCTTGATGATGAAATTCACATGTACATCAGTGAGAAGCTTTTGTTAATGTGAGGAGATGAAGTAGAAGGTTTAACTTTCTGTAATGTACTGATACCGAGACAGAGGATGAAGGAGAAGGTTTAACTTTCTGTAATGTGCTGATACAGAAACAGAGGATGAAGGAGGAGGTTTAACTTTCTGTAATGTACTGATACCGAGACAGAGGATGAAGGAGAAGGTTTAACTTTCTGTAATGTACTGATACAGAGACAGTGGATGAAGTAGAAGGTTTAACTTTCTGTAATGTGCTGATACAGAGACAGAGGATGAAGTAGAAGGTTTAACTTTCTGTAATGTGCTGATACAGAGACAGAGGATGAAGTAGAAGGTTTAACTTTCTGTAATGTGCTGATACAGAGACAGAGGATGAAGGAGGAGGTTTAACTTTATGTAATGTACTGATACAGAGACAGAGGATGAAGTAGAAGGTTTAACTTTCTGTAATGTACTGATACCGAGACAGAGGATGAAGTAGAAGGTTTAACTTTCTGTAATGTGCTGATACAGAGACAGAGGATGAAGGAGGAGGTTTAACTTTCTGTAATGTACTGATCCCGAGACAGAGGATGAAGGAGAAGGTTTAACTTTCTGTAATGTACTGATACCGAGACAGTGGATAAAGGAGAAGGTTTAACTTTCTGTAATGTGCTGATACGTAGACAGTGATTTCCTGAATCATGAAAATGTCGAAGTCATAGACTAGCTTCTGTAGAATTGGTCCTCTCTGTTTTGTACTTCGACAATTCCAGTAGCCAATGCGTAGATATTTCAAAGCAAGTCGATCTGTCTTTCTTCTAAACCGTCTCTGTCCAGCTCGTCTCTTACGTCCATCTCTCTTCTCTCCTCTAACTCTTCTTTTGTATGCATATTTTCTTGTCTGATCTGCTCGAGGACCAGTCAACGGTGCACGAACCCCGTAGCATCGGCTGGAGCTCATTACATATAATACAAATTAGACAGCAATGCAAACCTGAAAACAAAGAGCATGTAACATTATAATTGATGAAAACGTATAAATCATAAAATAATAAAACGCCGTATTTTGTTCAGCTTCTTATCGACGATGTAGGAGAACAAATTAATGGCAAGCCTACTTTGTTGTCACTATGAAACAACTGTAGAAGGTTATTGTTCAGCTTCTTACCGACGATGTGGGAGAACAAACTACTGGCAAGCCTACTTTGTTGTCACTATGAATCAACTATAATAGCCGTCCATCGCAAGCGATGATGACAACAATATCAGACGTGTGCTGTTGCATCTCTCTGGTGTGTGCGGAGGCGACTGTATAGTCCAATCCTAGAACAGAATCCCCCGTGACCACAGGCGTGCGCTCGCTGCTCGTTTTCTCTGTGACTCAACAATACGATGATTCTCAGCTATTCGGTTCCTCTTTTGTTGTTACAGCGCCACATTTGGCGATCTTGCGCAAGGGATTCCCAGCACGTATTGTCTATATCGAAGCATTTCAGACACTTTAAGAGTGTCTTTAAAGCGTTTTCTGTCCACCAGCTAAACGTCTGCCCCCTTCAAGTTCGCCATACATCAACTGTTTTGGGATGCGTTTATCAGGCATTCGAGCAACTGACCGACCCATCTCAAGTTGGACCTTCTGCAACAGGGTGTTGACGCTTAGGATCTTTGCTCTTGTGAGGACTTTGCTGTCTGGAATTTTGTCCTGCCAGTTTATTTTTAGTATTCTGCGTAGACAGCTTGTGTGGAAATGGTTTAATTTTCTTCGTGTCTGCTATACACTGTCCATGTCTCGCTTGCGTACAGTACAGCAGCGTGGTTAGCACTATGGCCTGGTAAACTTTCAGCTTTGTGACTATACTTATCCCCTTCCGTTCCCACACAGTGACACGTAACCTTCCGAACGCAGCACTGGCTTTGGATATCCTATTGTTGACCTCAGAATCTATATTGGCCGATCTGGATAGGAGGCTGCCAAGATAAGCAAAGTTGTCCGTTGATGAAGACGTTGGTGTTTAATTAATGTTGATGACTGGATCGTAATACTGTTCTCTAGGGCGGGCTGGAACATGACCTCTGTTTTTTTGGTATTAATGGTGAGGCCAAACCTGTCACAGGCCATTGAGAACTTGTCCATGTAAGTCTGCATTTCTTCCTCAGAGTTGGTAGCGAGGGTGCAGTCATCAGCAAACAACAGGTTTGAGATAGTTGATTCTTTTACCTTGGTGGAGGATTTTAACCTCCAAAGATTGAATAGATTACCGTCTGTCCTGTATCTAATCTTTACCCCATGTTCGTCGCCTTCCCAAAAGACATCCGTGAGCATGGCAGCAAACATCATGCTGAAGAGTGTTGGGGCCAGTACACATCCCTGTTTGACGACGTTGGTGACATGGAAGGCTTCAGACAGCTCCCCTTCATCAAGCACACGTGCCATTATGCCCTCGTGAAACTGTTGGACGATCTTGATGAATTTCAATGGGCATCCAAATTTTTCCATGATCTTCCATAGACCCTCTCTGTTGATCGTGTCGAAAACCTTCGTCAGATCGACAAAGATCATACAAAGGTTCGGTGCTGCTCTTGGCTTTTTTCCTGTAATTGGCGAGCAGCAAATATCATGTCTGCTGTTCCACGACCTGCTTTGAAGCCACATTGGGTCTCAGGGAGTAAGTCCTGTTCCATGTGATCGATTAATCGATTGAGGAGGACTCTGGCCAGTATTTTGCCAGCGCAGGA
>JADZMA010002147.1:0-13136 GCA_020796225.1 Arion vulgaris
GGGTACTGAATTAAACTTTAAAAACGGTAACTTTTCCCGTAAAACATTGAAACAACAGTATCAAGAAAATCATGCAGTTAGCCACTGAAACCCCACTCTATATCCTGTCATCAGACCAGTGACACATTTCAACGGTTGCGCAATCAATAACCAATGAACTAATCTGCAGAAATAGTCCGACACCAAGAGTATGATCCAGAAAAATAACTTGTGTGATCAGGACTACAAGTGTGTACAAATCGTTCAGCAATAAATGTTGTAAATAATGAAGGGCGTTGGCATATTTATTACATATGTAGACTATCACTACAAAGAAACATATATTCCCATTGTTAGATTCTATTCATACTAAAAGCTCAGATTGGGACAATGTGATAGACTGTGTAAACATGAATAATGCACCAACCCTGACTGTCAGCGGGTGGCAAACGAATAATTACACCAACCCTGACTGTCAACAGGAGACAATCACATATTGTAGAAGAACCGTCAGAATGTAATAGAGAACATAATCTATCTAACAATGGTTACTACAATCTCAAGAGATAGAGGCAAATCTTCGCCTCATGACAAGGCCTAACATATAAACAAAACAAATACACAGACCTACTTTTTTTTTTCTTTCGTCCGCTTTCAACCAAAGAAGTTCATCTCGAAACTGATTTTGGTGAAATCCGTTTTCAATTTTTTACAATGGCAGCAGTACTTGTAAGAATTCCTTACTGGCCCGTTGTAATGTACTCGTAATTAGTATTCCCTGCCATATGGCAGATTTTCTCCGATTTAATCTCGTTATCGTCCTGATAAACCGGGGGACTCGACTGCCGGAGTGGTTCGCCCGGCTATGGGCGTCTCACGCTGGGGCAGGCTTCTATAACTCCAGGCGCCCCCAAAACCTCTATATCTGCGTTGTCTCTGGCGGGACAAATGAAGAAATTTTAATCATGTTCTCGCCCGTTTCGTGAACAAGCAATATAAAATAGAATCTGACCCGGAGAAAAAGGGAAATCAAGTAGTGAGAATGTCTCTTGCACATCCTTTCGTCACCCAGCATGCTATCTTCTAAAACAAGTTCCCCTTCTTACTCAGCGTCATTTTAAAAACGATGTCCTCAAATCTTAGTCTTGGTACTTCCAGCTTCGTATCCAGGAACCAGGCTTTCATCACCGTTCTCTCCAAACCACTTTAGCGTTTAATGTTGTCGAAATATTTCATTTTCTGGGACATGATATTATTTATGAGCCAATGCTTCTCGATATGCAAGTCTTGTAGGATGTCCGTTTTCCTTCTCTGTCAGGATATTCTAAGAATTTTTCTGTAACACCTTCTTTCAAAAGCTTCAATTTTGTTTTTTTAATTTTGTTTTATAGTCCACAATTCACATCCATATGTTGTCACAGGGAATAAGCATATTCTCAGAAGTCTTACTTTTGTTTCTTAGTATACCATAATTTCTTCATGCTGGCTCCATCTGGAAAGTCAGAATAGTCTTCTTCTAATTTATTTCACTTAAAGACATTCTTGTAATTATAGAACAATTATAAAAGTAGTTGCCCCCCCAGTGGTTCCCGGGGCCCAAATTTGGGTGTCAAGAATAGAACCACTTTTACCTGCCCGCATGTCGTAAGAGGCGACTAAGGGGGTTTTGGATGAAATCGGATGCACATGTCCCTAACGTCAGAAGTCTATGCGTTTAGGGGCCTCCCAAAACCCAATGTAAACGTATACACGTTCTTGTCAATGATCAAACATATCACAAAGTGATTAAAATTGGTCGTAAAGAATGAACGCAAAGAAGAAGAAGGAAGTATACTGTAGTAAAATCAACACTATATAGACAGTTTAACACTATGAAGTTTAACACTATTAGACAGTTTAACACTAAGACAGTTATATTGAAATAAAGAAGAATACAGAACAACAGTAAAGTTAACCCAAAAATTGGTTTAGCTATATACATATTTTAAACGATCAGACGAAGAAGAATTGGCATCCTTTTGAGGATGTCTTTCCCAAACTAAAGTAGATGAGTCTTCCCGTGTCATATGACATCTCTAATTTGCATATTATTATTTTAGTATTTGACATTTTTTTTTTTTTTTCTTTCGTCCACTTTCAACTCAGAAAAAGTTTCATCTCTGAAACTAAATTTTTGCGTAAAATCCGTTTTCAATTTCACTAATCAGCAGCGTGCCTTTTGTAAATTACTTTACACTGGCGCCGTGCTCAATGTACTCGTAATTATTTTCCCCTCGCCATACAGGCAGATTTTCTCCAATTTGAGAGGTATCAAGTTATCGTCTGGTAAGCCCAGGGGACTCAAAAAATGCCGGACAGTAGGTTCGACGAGCTATGAGGCGTCTCATTAGCGGGCCGAGCTCTATCAACTCTCTAGGCAGCCCCCAGTATTTGGCATTACTTTTATGAACCATGAACCAATGATTTTTGGTGTCAAACCAACGTTAGTAAGCTCACTGCCAAAGACCCTACTCCACCTTCTCGCAGTGGTCCGGGGAAACAGTTTGAGGGGACTTAATCTGATAAAACAGGTAGAGTTCGAAGGGAGTTACTCATGAAAAGGAGGTAGTAAATTAAGGTTGGTATGAAATTAGGTCTGACAATCAAAAGGCAATATCTCGGATAGACTGCACATGTACGATTCTTTTTACCGACAACTAGAAGAAATATGTAACTGACAACACAACTGTAAAATATGTAACTGATAATTTTACAATATGAAATAATGTCCAAGACATGCTCACAACCGGCCAATAATGTATGCAGAAAAGTCATTCCGTCTTGCCTGTCTAACTGGTTGGTCGGACCAAATCTTGGTTTCATGAGATTATGTAAAGAGTTACTGTTTGCATACTCAACTTGGAAAACAACACGGGTAAAAGCTCATAATTCCGGGGAGACGAAAGTAATATTTCTTACGAGTCTCAAATCGAACTAAGATATGTGGTGACCAGCCAACTCACCGTTTCGGTCAATATTGTGGATGTAAACATGTACATCTCGTGTCCATTCTTTCTCCACCACTCATAGGAAAATAATGGTAACCAGACAATTACGCACATTATACTTGCTCACGTGGCAGTTGCATACATGCGCACGCGACAGGACATACGCCAATGCTCTGTGCCCCTGTAGCAACCATTTCAATGATACTGGCCATTTGGAGCTCAGATGCCCAGGTAACAGCCATCGATCATGTTCCTCGGATGATCCCAGTCGATTTGCTCTGGAGAATCGGTTGATTTCTTTGTATGGTACCTTCCGACCATGTGGGCTCAATGTATTACATTCCTATGCTTCTTAGTACTTTCTCTTCCTATGCCTTGTAATCTTATGGGTATATATTTGCATGTATTCAGTTATATATTTACTAGATTTTCATTGTTTCTCTTCCGTTCTATTTCTAGTTTTATGTGTGTTTTTGTGTTACATTTATTTCGTTATTCGTTTTTATTCCCAGATTTTCATTGGAAACGTTTGTATTTGGTCGTCCATTTGTTTTTTTAAAATTTGTCACCCCTGTTGTTCGTTTGCTTGATAAAGGCCTTGTTGGACGAAACGTTGCTGTATTTTGTCATTGTTTGAAATTAGTAGAACTACAGTACTTTGTGATTACGTGTTTTGCCAATCAAATAGTTTGACTGCAGTCTCATCTATTTTGTGAATAATTGTTTTTTAATAGTGCTTTACAATGTGGTTTTTCAAAAATCGACTGCAGACGATAACATTTCAAAATCGCCCAAGTGGTTACAGGGCTCAAATTTGGGGTGTAAAGAATAGAACCACGCATGTGGAAAGAGCGACTAAGGAGGTTTGGATGAAATCTGATGCAGTGTCTAATCGTGTACAATCTATGCTTTTAAAGGGGCCTATCAAACCAATGTGCAACGTATACACGTTCTTGGCAAGATCAAACATATCACAAGAGTGATTAAAATTGGTTGTAAAGAACGAACGCAAAGAAGAAGAAAAAGACATTAAAAAAGGGATTAGAAATATGATTTTTGCCAGTATGTAAGACACAGGTGCAATTGATAACAAGGGTTTATGATTTCATCGTCCGCTCTTTCTGCTCCAGTGATTTACTGGTGGTCTAACGTGGATATCATTGAGTGTTTTATATCCAGCAAGTGTTTTATTCTTCACATTCTATTCAATCTTCATATGAAGTGTCGACAATCCGCAACGTTAACGAATATTTATAACACTTATTCAGTATGGATATGAGAATCCTGACATCAGATTTGCTCGCTGGGTTTGATGGTGGCATCGCTGGTTAAATTCTAAACAGTGACAGACTAACACAGTCTAATGCAAATACAATGTGTTGTAACACTTGCATAAAAATTAATTGAAATAAAATGGCATCAAAGTGAAGAATATTTCTTATGCTTTCATATTATTTTCTTGTAACAACAAGTTTCAATTACATTTAAAATGCTCTTTGAGTTCCTTTTCGACATTAGTATCGCAATGATTCTCAATCTGCTCTCAAAGTTGACTTCAAATTGGTTTGAATAATTTAGCTTGAAAAACTTCTTTACAAACAAACCTCAGCATTTTCAAAGTTGTCCGTTATTTAGCCTCTTGTGTTATAGCCTATAAATTGACGTCACAATCCTAGATTTTATTAAACTATATTTTTTTTTTTTCTTGTTGATGTCACATGATACTCTACAGGAGTGCGGACTTGTGTGTATTTGTCTTGCACATCTCGGATGGCTTGAATTATGTATTTCTGCCTTTTTTTGGTATGATTCTAACACTCCGTTTATCCATATTTTTCTTGATCTACCATTCGCCTGATGTTTTTCTGTATATATATATGGAACTGCAGTAAAACTATTTGATTGGGAAAACACGTAATTACAAAGTACTGTAGTTTTACAAATTACAAAAACAATGACAAAAAACAGCAACGTTTCGACCAACAAGGCCTTTATCAAGCAAACGAACAAACAGGAGTGAAAATTAAAATGAAACACAAATGGACGACCAAATACAAACGTATCTAAGGAAAATCTGGAATAAAACGAATAACGAAATAAATTTTAACCAAAAAAACACATAAAAACTAGAAATAGAAAGGAAAAGAAACAATGAAAAATCTAGTAAATATATAACTTGAATACATGCAACATATACCCTTATAGATTTCAAAGCAGATATGTTGCATGTATTCGGATTTTACTAGATCATTGTTTCTTTTCCTTTCTACTAATTTTTATGTGTTTTTGTGTTACATTTATTTCGTTTTTTTATTCAAGGTTTTCCCTTAGATGGTTGTATTTGGTCTCCCTTGTTTTCATTAATTGTCACTCCCGTTTGGTTTCTTTAAGAATTGTTTCGAAACGTTGCTATTTTGTCATTGTTTTTTTAATAAACTAAAACTGTAAATTTCGTGTTTTTTTTACTTGAAAACCGCCCGAGTGGTTACCGGGGCCCAAATTTGGGATGTAAAGAATAGAACCACTGTTACCTGCCATGCAAGTCGTAAGAAGCGACTAAGGATGTTTGGCTGAAATCGGATGCGCGTGTCCTAAACTTGTAGAAGTCTATATGTTTAGAGGCCTACCAAACCAATGTGCAACGTATACACGTTCGGGAAGAATCAAACATATCACAAAGAGTGATTAAAATTGTGCTAAGAACGAACGCAAAGAAGAAGACTGTAGAAGACTTTATAGAAAGTGTGGGCTGGCGTTGCGTTCCTACTATGTGTTCAGAAAAACTTTATTTCGATGTAATTCGAGCATGGTATTGTTCCCAAAATTCTCTCTAATTTGTGACTCTACCTCTTCTTCTTCAGACGTTCCATATCGACCACGTGATAAACAACTCTTTGTAATTTGTATGTAATCTGAACCTAAGAGCGATTTTACGTTGTGCTGTTATATGCCTACAAATAGGCCAGCACATTTGATTTCTGCGACGCTTTTTAATTACTAGAGAAGCTTCCTTAAACCCCAACTTCGCCCGAGTGGTTACCGGGTCCCAAATTTGGGGTGTAAAGAATAGAACCACTGTTACCTGCCACACATGTCGTAAGAGGCGACTAAGGAGGTTTGACTGAAATCGGATGCACGTGTCCCAAATATGAAAACCAACCTGCTGCCTTGCAGGTCGGCTGGGGGCAGCCAAAGGCTAACGAGAGCAACCCCGTAAACGCTGGCTGAATCCGGACACATCGCCGAATGATAAGCACCAGAGCTCCAAATGGCGTTGAAGATGTGACAAACCCACCATGATAAGGCTGCATGAATCAGATTTTTTTTCATGAATGAATATGGAGAGATCTTGTACATCGGTCTTTTAGGTGATCGCGAGAGAGACCCCAACTTTAGACGCCTTTTTACGATATACCTTGGGTCGCAGTACTGCTATTCTCTGCTTCCTTGCGGGCCAGGCGAGACCAGTGAGTTAAGCCATTAGTCTTCACTGTAAATGTTAAGGAAAAATAAGATATAGCATTGAACGCATTTTTAAAAACATTTTTGCCTTCTGAAATTGTTTACTTGTTTCTGTCATGAATATTCAGTGTCTGTTGTAGAAACCGGTCAATCTATGTGACTATTTAATAATGTGACGTTTGTGCATAAAAGGAAGTTTGCAAAAACAAAACCAATTTTCTTATTTCATCAAATTTGCAACTCTATAGAATGACAGCTATTTCACAGAGGCTGAAGTCCTTTGCATGCCCAATATTGTTTAGTTATGAAGTGTGTGCACACACACACACAATCAAATCAAAGTAAATATGTGTTGCAAAGTTACATTTAAGTAGCATATTCTCAGCTTTGGCGGGCCCTTAGCTACTTATGTAAGTACAACCAGTGTCAAACATGGCCAATAAACAGCTAATGGCGGAAAATCATAACGACAGAGATGATGTGTCTTAGAAGAGCTGCAGGTGTGACAATAAGAACAACATTAGAAATGAAGAAATCAGGAGACTTGACGTGAAACCAGTCATGCAATTCATAAAGAACAACAGATTAAATGGTTTGGACACCTGCCAAGAATGCCCAGGTATCGCCTACTAGAGAGCCACGCAGAAAAAGTATAATGAGTACAAAGCAAAGAGGAAAAACCCCGCAAAAAGGGGCGACGGCATCAAGAACAGCCTTACGAACATGATATCAGCTTACAAAGTGCCTTAAAACAAGCACACACAAGATCACTACGTTACACCCCCAACACTTCTATAAAGTAGTAAATGGTGGAAGAAAAAGAAGAACCAGTGGCGGCTCGTCATTAAGGGGCAGACGGACCAGCCCACTAAAAATAATATGTAACGTGTATTTATTATTTAATAAATTAAAATATAACACAAACCCCAAAATCATGATTTTCCCGAAAATTTGTGTCTGGCCCCACCAACAAAACGATCACGAGCCGCCACTGGGTACAACTATTCATCCACTTTTGTAACATGAACACCCTTGCTGTAACGGTTTTGATCACTAACGATTTTGAGCCCTCAGAGTTTAGGCTATTTTTTAAATCCCTTTTATATTATTTTTAATTCTCTTATTTATACCCAGTTAGTTAAGACTGACTGGCAATGCAATCAAAAATTAAACACAATGAAGAACATGTGGCAAAGCACCAGCAAAATATTTAAATTAAAAATATTGAGAGCATGCATTTTCCCAGTGGCTACTTAAGGTTGTGAATCATGGACTACATGTATTACACAAAAATTAAGAACGAAAATCCAGTCCTTCGAAACTAAATGCCACAGAAAGATCCTACGAATACCATGGACAGAAAAAGAAAAAACACTGATGTCTGAAAGGCAACGTCCTCTAAAGGATACGCACCTTGATGATGAGTTAAGACTAAAAGCAGGCAACTGAGATTAGCAATATGTCCACTATATCTCGGCCGGCGTGATGCTGACCACATCCCCATCTTATGACGGGCAAGAAAAAAACAGGCCTAACACTGTTTGCCTTATACCACGAGGTATGAAAGGGTTCCTTTACTTTCTTTTTACCACTATATCTACTCAGCGAAACAAGTATACATCTGTAAACAATCTATAGAACACCTTCGAGGAACGCCAACTAGCCTACAGCTTCAAAGAGGCAACTCAAATATAGTGTGTTAGTTTAGTTAGTTTGTTCCTTTCGTGCCAAAGGCGGCACATAGGGCAGAGTTTAGATCTCCATGTGATACGGTTCTTTGCTAGCAGTTGCAGATCTTGTATGGTTTTACATCCCAATAGTTTACTTTCTTGTTGGATGGTTCTTCGAAGAGTGGTCTTTGGTCTTCCACGTTTTCTTTTCCCAACTGGTGACCACATAAGGACTTGTCATTTAGTCTCTTTCGTCTGATCTAAGCACATGACCTAAATATTTCCACCTTCGTTTCCTTATAATATTTGATATGGTTGTTGGTGTGTTCTATCTCTCACTGTGTTGTTAGAAACGAAATCACTCCATTTACTTTTAATAATTTTCGTAGACATTCTCAAAGCTGTCCAGTTTCTTATCAATTTTCTTTGTTGATTTCCAACTTTCACACCGTAGGTCAGTACAGAATCACACATGACCTAAATAATTTAACTTTTGTGCATATACTAAAGTCTTGAGATTGCCAGATATTCGTTAATTTAGTGAAGGTACTAGCTGCTATAGCAATACGAGTTTATTTCTTTCATCGTGTCTCCGTTGTTTGACACTTTACTACCCAAATATGTAAAATGTTAAACTTTCTCCAGTGTTTGGCCATTTATTACGATGTTGTCTGTCGAGTTTGTAAGGTCCATAATTTTGGTCTTGGCAGAATTGATCTGGAGACCAACCTGTTCTGCAAGTGTGCAAAGATTGCTAGTTAGTTTGTGGGTTGCTTGTGTAGTTGAATTCAATATGGCCACGTTATCGGCAAAGTCAAGATCAAATAGTCTGCTGTTATTAAGCCATTTGATGCCTAGTTGATCATCTTGGGTGCATTTGCGCATGATCCAGTCTATAGCTATCCCAAAAGCATAGGTGACATAACGCAGCCCTGCTTCACACCCGAATTGACTGTGAACCAGTCTGAGTTTCCTGCATCTGTTCTTACACAGCAGGATGCTTCAGAATAGAAGGCTTTTATAATATTGATGTACTTTTCTAAACCATGGTCTTAGAATCTCACAGAAAGTAGAACGATGAAGACTATCAAACGCTTTCTGAAAGTCTATAAAATTTATCACTTGTGGTGACTGGAATTCAATTGATTCTTCTATAATGGATCTCAGCGTGAAGATATGATCGGTACAAGAACGATGTGGACGAAAGCCAGCTTGTTCTTCTCTTAGCCTTGCGTCGACGGCTTTTCTCAGCCTCTCCATCAAAATACTGCAGAATAGCTTGCCAGGTGTTGATAGCAGAGTTATTCTGCGCCAGTTGTTGCAATTTGACAAATCGCCTTTTTGGGGGGAGCTTGAATATCACTCCGTCTTTCCAATCTTTTGGAGGGTCTCATTCTGCCATACATCGTTCATTAAGGTACGTAGGAATCCCATTGATTCCTCGTCAGTTGCCTTTAGCATCTCTCCTGAAATATCGTCGCTACCGCTGGCTTTATTGTTTTTTCAGTTTCCTGATGGCTTGTTTAATTTCTTCCATTGAGAAGTCGTCAATGGGTGCATTTAATGATGGCATTTGTATTTCTGTTTCAAAAACTGGTGTTATCACTGGGTTGGGTCTATTTAATACCTCTTTAAAATGTTCAGCCCATCTTTTCGATTGTGCTTGTTGTGATGGTATGGATTCGTTGTTTTTCCCTTTCACAGGACAGCTTGCCGTCGGCGGATGATTCGTTAGCTGTTTCATAATATGAAAGAGTGTTTTACTGTTCCCCATTTGGATGCTGTTTCTGCCTCTAGAGTTGTACTGGGCATATTAAACCGATCAAGGAGACGAAATACCCAATTTACCAGATAATCCCTTTCTTTTTTTTCTTTTTTTTTTAAATGTTTTGAAACTAAAGCAACGTTTTTTGCTTTGGAGTTATAGCGGAAGTAGTTAGACCTTTCCGTTTCCTTTCCTTCGACGTTGTTCTTAAAGGGGTAGAGCTCTCAAATTGAATTAAGTCCCCATCCAGGCGGCCTACTTATTTACATCGATCTAGTAAATTTATCAACTCGCAACTAACAATGGCTGGTACAGATGAATTAGCATGCGTTTATGCCGCCCTTATCTTATCTGATGACCAAATAACGATCACTGTAAGTAGATTGTCTGACATGCTAAGCCTAATTCTTGTAAACATAATTCTTGTCTGTAGAGTTTTTAGCGGCTTAGATGATGCTTGATACGATTCGTTGTTGTGGATCACATGAATTAATGTAAGAACAGGTCCACTGCTCCCTACCAAGCATTTTGTAAAAACAAAGGACGATTGCGAGTAAAAAAAATATTTTGAGTACGTGAAGAGGTTTTGGTAAACCACATGGCTTTACACTTTCGCTCAAGAAACTACGAAACTTGAGCTTGAGCAAAACCAACTGCTGCGACAATGCGAAGTACTTTATAGTTATAGTCATTGTAGTATTATGTATGGTTTTTATTCAGATGTCATGATATTATGTAACTTCATGTAAATATATACATTGGAATATATATCATGATTATATATGTTTGTTTAAGTTTAGTTGAGATAAATCAAAATAGTGTACAATACCATGGTGACATGTCAATTAATTCAAAGTAAATAAAATGGGGCTATAAGTTACAATTTTTGTTTAAAGTATCAGATTTTTGAATCTTCAAATTGACTTATTGTCAACTACTCTGATTTGTAGGTGTTTGAGCCTAAGAGCTGTTGTGCCAGTTATGCACCTACAGGTAGGCCAGCACATCCGATTTATGTGCTGCATTTTATTAACGGTAGCATCCTAGGGCCTATATCTTAGTCGCCTCGCATTGTAGAGTCGCAGTACTATTCTTTGCTTCCCTTGCTGACACCACACATGCGATTTTGCATTCCTACTATACTAGTACAATGGAAAAGTATTTTGCAGAATCCAAAGGAATATCTTGCGTTCGTTCTTTATGACAAATTTAATCACTCTTTGTGATATGTTTGATCTTTGCCAAGAACGTGTATCGTTGCACATTGGTTTGGTAGGCCCCTAAACACATAGACTTCTACGTTTAGGACACTGTATCGATTTCAGTCAAACCTCCTTAGTCGCGTCTTACAACATGCGTGACATGTAACATTGGTTCTATTCTTTACATCCCAAATTTGGGCCCAGGTAACCACTCTGGCGTAAGGGGAATATAACCTGAGCGTTTTCTAGTACCACTTGAGAAAGCCTATAACTAGATATTTGGAGCGAAATTAACGCTATCAGAAGGCGTGGAGTTTTCATTTGAAGCTAACATACATATGTTGATTTCCTGACTTGATTAAACAATAACTAATATTCATAATTTTCAATAGAAATTACACAATAGTCATGTTTGTGCGTTGTTGACTTTGCATCCTCCCCTGCCTCCACAATATTAGCTTACTCTGCCGGACTTTTGCGATTTCTTCTTTGCGTTTGATTTCATATGCTCGTCTCAACCATCACGAGATGGTTGCCCTATGAAGCTGAATGTCATTTGGGGTTCTTGGAGTTCCCCCATAGCTTGCTCTGTATGCTTTGTTCATGAGGCCATGTTTCGTTGGTGTGTGTATGATGGACATGACTGCAGGATGTGCTCTGTAGTCTGTTTCTGTATGGCTTGCACACTGTGCAGTCCGAGCAGGCTTTATTCTGCTTCAAAGTTTTTCTGGGTTTGTGATGTCAAATCCTTGTCTTTGTGTTCCCTATTTTGCCATAGTGCAAGTTTCCTATAACTAAATTGTGGTCACTACCAATTACTTAATAAAATAGGAACAGGGATGTGCATGTTTAATATATATTTTTTTTTTACTATCCTTAAAGTGACAGATGCAACAATCCTAAAGGCAGCTAGTGTTGCTTGGAGCCCTACTGGCCAGGTATGTTTGCAATCACCTACAAACATCATACTGATTTAAATGTTTATTAAACTTCCACTGTGTAGTATACTATCATAGTAGAGTTCACCAGTAGCTACAGTTGGTACTAGTGCAAGTGATCACCATGCGTGAAATTGCAGGTCGATCCAGCATGGCACAAAAGCGTTCAGGGTTAGAACACACTGATTCTTTACTTGAATCCTTCCTTTTGTTCATTTGAAATATTGTCTATATATTCAACATTGTCTCTTGTATAAACTTGCTGTCTTTTGTATTTCACACAGAGTCCGTGTATTTTTTATGTTGTTTTGTTAGGCAGTGATTGCCTCAGTATGTTCGGTGCATTTGGGTATATGTCTGTACATATTCTGAAGTGCCAGTCTTGACATTTGTATACATGTGGCTGCAGGGTCGATTGTGTCCTGTTCAAAGGCATTAGAATGACTTGTTCGGCCTGCTGATGGAGAGAACCAAGTAAAGCAGCTGCAACAGGACATCGTGATCGTCGAAGGATAAACACCAGATGGCTACAAATGGTGCTTAAGATGTGTAAAAAAACACACCCATGCGGGGATGAGAATGACTTGTTCTAATCCTCATATTATAGTAATTGTCTTGTGCTGGTGTTTGTGGCTTTCTGATTGGTTTAATCATCCTTTTCTTTTGGTGGTGGGCAATAGGCACATCTGCTTGCTGTTATCAGCACCTTCTTGTTATCGGTCTGCTGTTACATTTCCCAGTAGCTAAGTGAATCTGTATCCATTGTAAGACCTTGGCTCTTACTGGTTGACAGTATTTACTGGGATCTAAATTACAAATACCTCAGAAGTCTGGGTACAACTTGCTTGTTTATAGTACCTGGTGATTAAAAAGCATGAACCCTTGCAAAAACAAATAGTTCCATATCTGCAATTGAAGAAAAAACCCTACCATGGTTTAATTATAATAATATAAACAAGAAATATTTAACGTTGCAATCAAAAAAGTGGGTGAATCTATTGCAATTATTCTCCATCGTTATTTTTTTACAATTTGCCGGGAAAAATTTTGAGGCGGATCCCCCCACCACCAAACTTGCAATGTATACTAATTTTGCTTTTTCCCCAATAATAATAATAGCATGTTGCTTTCAT
>JADZMA010002148.1:0-13134 GCA_020796225.1 Arion vulgaris
GATCTTATAATATGAATATAATTTTACATTTTATGTTGTTCTATGTTGACATTTTTAATTATTTAGTATAGTTTGGGTTTGGTTGAACTCCTGGCAGACCCAACATGCTCAGTCACCCTCAACAAAAAGTTGATGGATATCGTACCTGATTGTTCCCGTCTATACAAATATTCGTTTTTATCTGAAAGGGGGAAGAACCATTACTCTATCAAAAGAATATTAATGTTTTAAAACAACAACGAAGGTTGTTATAGGTTATTTCATAAAACTAATCCATGTAAGGATAATTATGTGCTACAGGTGATAACTATCATCAGCAGGTTACTGTTAGCAGCATCAAGATTAAAGACAATATAAATATAGAGACATGGAATGTAAAACAATAGCAAAGTAGGAAAAACTAGAAAATAACAAGAAAGATATGAAATAATGAATGTCAACATTGTAGGCGTCACTGAGATGAGATGTCTATGGTCTGAAGATTTTCGATCTTATAATTATAAGATTATTTACACAGAGATCACAGAGAATTTTTTCAAAAATTTGGAGAGTTTAGCGAAGTTGAATGGAAGACTTGGAATATAAATATTACATAGATTTAGGAGCGATTTCGTCGCCAACATGTTGGGTGTGAAACGGATAAACTGTGCGCGATTTCTGTGATTGCTGTGATTTACGCGTTTCGGGGCTATATAAGCGGATAAAAGTGTTGATTAGTGTCGTTTTTGTGTATGTATGGTGGAAAAAACGCCTGACGACATTGGGCCCTGAGGTGCCGGGCCATTCGGAGAATAGCGTGACCTGTTATCGAGTGGGCAGCGCCCGGCGAGGACAAAGGCGAGTCCAACCTGCTGCCTTGTAGGTTAATAAATTAAGCAAAGGTGGGCAGCCGGGCAGAAACGCAGCAGAAGACCGGTGCACAATGTGCGGGACATTCGTTCAAGCAATTTACATCGATGTATACAAAAAGAGTAGTGGTCAACCGGTCTCGGACAGACGGCGGAGTGATCGACCACGCCGAGCCAGGGGACAGTTAGCGGGGGACAAACCTAGTAACAAATCATAGAACATTCAACATTATGCAGGGAATGCGGAGGGAGTACTAAAGAAGAAGGTCCCATTAACAAAATATCTACAACAGGAGCAGATAGACATAGCATGCATACAAGATGCACCTAAACTCTACCCACAGATTTTCCATTGAGGGATATCAGACCTTCCGACTAGACGGGGAAGGGGCGCAAAGGGGGAGTCCTGATCCTCGCCCAAAATGAGATTGCATGTCAGAAATAACAGTATGTGCTAGTAGACAGTCAGAAATTGTAGGGATAGATGCAACAACCCCAATTGGGAGCACCGGATCTATAACCATCTACCCCTCCAAACAAAAGACTTAGTACTGAGAACATAATACAACAAACTGCATAGTAGTGGAGACTTTAATAGTCACCCAAGCGGTGGGGCTACCAGGATACAAAATAACAGAGGTGATGAGGTGGAGGACTGGGAATAGACAGCAACCACACTAGTCAACAATGCTGAGGATAAACCTAGTTACTACTCCAGAACCTGGAAAACCACCTCACCCCAGACCTGGCCTTTAGCACAGGTGACATCCACCACAAAATTGACAGAATGGTGCTGGACCAACTCGCAGGAAATGATCACAGACCGGTAAAGCTGGCCGAAATGTTGCTACTCCCACAGAAACCAAAGCTGCTCAAGATGGAACTACAAACGAGAGACGGGGGAAATTGCACTCCTGACAGACCATACTGTAACCTAAACATACCAAGAGTATGCAAAAAGCTGGGGTTGCAGACTTTAACAAAGCCCTCCAAAAAGCAGCCACTGAGTCCATCCTCGAGTGGAGCCCAAACTACAGCCCATTCGGGGCGGACAATTAGAACAACTAGAAGTAGAACTAACAAAGCAAGAGACATTGCAGAAATAGAAAGAACAACAGAAGCAAACATTAAACTTAAAGCCATTTGGCAAGATACAACAACACTAAACGAAAATGCTAGAAACAGATGGATAGAAAAAACACAAAGCCTTAACCTAGACAGAGATTAAAATAAGTTGTGGAAACTACCCAGGCACTAAAACCAAGAAAATAAATACAAACAATCACCATCAAACAGAATGATGAACACCCAAGGGGAAACAAGCTGCCAATATCCTTAGTGAGCACTTTACACAAGTAAATCATATAGATGTTCCTGAAAAAAGGGGAGGAAACCCATAAAAGAAGAACTAATGGCTCACGACCTCATTCAAGGTCCCCAGGAGGAGCACATGACAACTAAATTCACAATACATGAATTAGAAAGCACTTCGCTCTCTAAAGAAAAGAAAATTACCAGGCAATGATGGGATAACTAACGAAATGATAATAGAAATGACATTGCAAAAAAGCTACTAGAAATATTTCTGTGGCTGGAAAAGTGGCGTTATACCCAAAGAATGGAAGGAAGCTATACTGATATCGATAAAAAACGGGAAGGATCCCACAGACTCAGTTATAGACCAATTAGCCTACTGAGCTGCATAGGAAAATTGCTAGAGCGCATGATCAACACCAGACTAATGTGGCATCTGGAAGAAAAGGGCTTGCTACTCCCCCAACAAGCAGGCTTTCGAAAACACAGATCTACAGATCAAGTGACATACATCGCCCGGGGGATAGAGGATGCTTTTCAAGAGGGAAAAAACGCTGGGAGTATGGGTAGATCTGGAGAAGGGTTTTGATAAAGTGTGGGAAAGGGTGGCCTAAAGTGAAAATTGCTAGAAACCTAGTAGCAGGACGAATGTACAAATGGATATCACAGTATCTAGAAAAAGAACTGCTAAAGTGCAAGTGCAAGAGTTCACCAGCAGGAAAACAACACTAGAACAAGGAGTTCCTCAGGGGGGAGTACTTGCCAACACTTTTCCTCATATACATCAATGACATAACCCAGAACATACCAGAAGGATCCACCACGCCCTGTATGCGGATGACCTGGCCCTGTGGACATCAGAGGAGCGAATTACCGCTGCAACAAGCAGAATACAACAGGCCCTCACATCCCTAGACCAATGGTCCCAAAACATGGGTGATCAAAGCCAATGAAAGAAAACGACATATACGATTTTCTCCTATCAACCGTCCCCCAAAAACCAAAGCTCCTACTAAATAACCATATATTGCTCCCAGAAAAAAAACCCACATACCTTGGAATCACCTTCAACCAGCGCATGACATGGCATGCTCAGATTGAAAAAAAAAAACCCGAGCAAAATCCAGGATGGCAATCATGAAAAACTAGCTGGCACAACCTGGGGGCAGATAACAGTGTTTTAAAGAAGCTTTATATGGGGTATGTTCGCCGACACTGGGCTA
This sequence comes from Arion vulgaris, assembly GCA_020796225.1. Classification (NCBI taxonomy): domain Eukaryota; kingdom Metazoa; phylum Mollusca; class Gastropoda; order Stylommatophora; family Arionidae; genus Arion; species Arion vulgaris. Next base: position 3,386 of record JADZMA010002148.1, read on the forward strand.
TTTGGAATCTTCCCGCATGGGCAACTGTAGCCCAATCCAACTTCAATAAAATCAAACGTGTTCAGAACCAAGCTATGAGAATTATTACAGGGGGATGAGATCTACTCCAATACAGGAAATGGAGAAGACCACGGGCCCACAACCAATGGAGGATATAAGAGGGCAGCAGAGCACAAAAACAAGCAGAAAAGTTCAGAGACTAGAAGATCACCCAATGTACCACAGAATGAATGGGCTAGGAAGGGGCAGACTAAAAAGAACCAACTTTGCAGCGACAACCAAGATGATGATGAGCAAACAACCATCATGTGCTGAAGTTACCCCAAAACAAAAATACACCAACACAAGACAGATAGGGAAAGATACAAAATTCCCAGAGCTGAATGGAAAACCCCTCCATTTTAAACCTACCTTATTTTTTGGGGGGTTTTGTGTCCTTTTAAGGATCCTTCAGGCTATGTCGGGGGGTTCAACCCCTCCCCCGGTCTAATAACCCAACAACTAAAGGTGAAAAAACCAGCCCAAAAACCCCCGGGGAGCAGGAGGGGGCCTCAAAGGTGCCCAGTGCAGAACCCCCCGGCGGTGGTTCTCTGGCTGAAACCAAACCCACCCCCCCAGCTAGGGGAAAAATAGCACTTGTCCTCTCTCTCTTTGGAGGAGGACACCCCTTTTTTCTTGTCTTGTTTTTACTTCTATGACATTTTCCCCTTGGCATAAGGGATTTTTACAGTGTCCAGGGAACCACCCTCCCCAAAAACCCCCGGGTTTGGGGGCCCAACAGAAGGCTGAAGTCATTTTGGAAAAAGGCTACCCCAGACCCCGGGAAGACAACCCGGGTCAGCGGGGGACTGCAACTGTCTAGAAACAACCCAAAAAAAAGATGCCCTCAAAAACGGAATTTTCAGCCATTATTGGCGGGGGGAATCGACACATCGAACAACTCAAATGGCCATCCCAAATATTTATAAAACCTGCCCACCAGGGGAAAAAACCAGGTGGTGGGGGGGCCCGGCCCTCCTCAAGGGGTCCCCCCTTTAGCTACTGGGGGTTTTATTCTTGCAAAGCCAGGGGGGGGACAGGTATTACTACTGGAAAGGGACAAACCCCCCCTCACAATTATAAGGGGAATGCAGAAGGGGTAACCAAAAAAAAACGAGGCTAGGGGAAACGTTCAAAAAGGCAAAAAAGTTTTGAATCTGCTGTACCCAAAGGGCGCACCTTAACCCGGGAAATAGATTCAGCATTAGAGGTTTGAAATTTAAGGATGAAAAATAGACATGGGGGTGGAGTAGTAACACTACCCCGTTCCATCCCGGGGTTGAACTTCACAGGTCCAATCAGATGAGCACAGAATTCATAGCTGTTCAACTCCTTATCAACAACACAAAGATGACACTATAAAATTTTCCCCCCCCTCCATTAAAAACTGGGCGGGAAGTTATAAAAAGTTCAAGATGACAACACTTATAGTAGGAGACTTTAAACCACTCACCAAGCTGGGGATATGACACGCTAACCCTCGAGGTGGAAAGCCTTGAAAAATTTGGCTGTGCAAACAGTCTCACCATTCTCAACCACCCAGATAACCCCCCCTGTTTACTCCCGGGGGTTGGCGAAAAAAGCACCCCAAAATCCCCCTTTTACAGATGACATTCACAGGAAAAACCGAAGGCAAGTCTGGCCCAGTTTTGGAGGTAGTCCCATAAATAGTAAAACTCCTTAAAAACATTAAAGGGGAACTTAAAACTCGGGCCCCTATTTGGGAAATTAAAAAAAGGCGGGCCTAAAACTTTCCAAAGAACAAGAACCCGTATTTAAAAGAAATTAACAATCGGGAAAAAAAGTGGACAGAGATCCCCACGTTCATTCAAGGGCCATTTTAGATGCTGAAAAAGGGCTATACCCAGGGGGAGGAAAAAAACTAAAAACCATATTGGTTCAAGTGGAAGTTCTCCATAGCCGGTTTTGCAGTGCCAAAAAACGATGGAACTCCCCCAACGGACCAAATGTAATGCAACACAATAGAGAAAAAGGGCCCTTTTTTTAAGAAAAGGAAACCAGCAGTGTAGAAAACCCTGAAAAAAAACCCAGCCTCTTTGAACAGGGAAAAAAGATACCCCAAAAGTTGGGGGAGACTTAAAACCCCCTGAATGATGACAAACCCATCTAGGGGGAAAAAAAAGTTCCCCACAAGGAGAACAATTTCTCCGGGAAAAAGCGAGAAACCCCCTTTGAGGGCCCCGAATTTTAAAGGGAAGAAAGCTAAAATGTCAATAAAGTCGGGAACAAGGAAAGAAGTCAAAAGTGGAAAATGCTACATTCAAAAAGCAAAAAGTAAACCCCCTGTATGGAGGTAGACATCACACTGACTGCAGAGGCATGAAAAAGCTCAACGAAAAGGGCCCCCGGGACCAGAGGGAAATTATAAAACGACATTAAACAAATGGGCCCCAATAGCACAGAGTCTTCTACCCCCAGTTTTTTTTAACAATAGTTGGAACAGGGAGAGTCCCGACATCGGGAAAACCCCCCCCAAATTTTTCCCAAAAGTGGAAAAGAAAAAAAAGGATCCCAGGGGCTACAGACCTATAAGTTTGCTAAGTTGCACTGAAAAACTGCTGGAGGGGTGAAAACCCACTGACCCCAGGGGTTTTTTAGAACCCAACCATAAACGGGATCCACCCCGGACAGGCTACGGGGGCAATAGAAGCATAATGCCCAAAAGGGGGGCCCCCCTCCCCGGGACAAGAAAAGGGTTTCCAAAAAAAGGCCCTAAACAGGTTCCCCCGACATGCCCTGGGCCTTCGACAAAGTCGGGAAAGAGGGTTTTTGTATAAACCTTACGCGGTGGAAAAAGAAGGGGAAAAACCTTTTGGGATAAAAGACTTTCTACCCATAACAAGCATCTTTTTGGGGGGGTTTGGGGACAGCCCCAGATTAAAATTGAGAAAGGGAGTCCCACGGGTATCGTCCCCATTTTTTTCCTGGTTTTATATTAATGATCTGCCAAACCCCGCCCAGACATGTATCACACTCTCCCATGCTGATGATCTGCGTGGGTACCCCTTTTTTTGGGTCCTCCTTCCTTAAATTTCCAGGGCAGAAACCTGAACAGCTAAATGTGGGAAAGAAAAATTCCCCAAAAAAAAACCGGAAAAAAACCCATAGCAACCTTTTCTCATTGTCAAAAAAAGGAAGAACACTTCAGACGAAATTTAACGATGATATTTCCCCTTTCCCCCATACTCCAACCTTTTTGGGGTTCGGGGAGCGCCTGACAGGGAAACATCACATTGGAAACAAACAGAAAGGCGGGGGGGAAAAAAAAGTGTGTTTGGAAAGCTGGTTGCCCCTTTACCCTGGGAGCTGTTTCAATCCTGAGTCGGGTGTACACTGGTCCCAGTTAGACCGACCCGGGAAATGCATCATCGACATGGAATAACCCCATTCAAACAAATCGAACTGGAAAAACAAAAAACAGGTGCCCTGGTACTTTTTTTGGGAGCCATAAATCTACAAATTGTAGAAATGGGGCAGCCATCACCATTGGAAGACAAAAGAAGGAAAAAGTGTTTCCCTACAGACTGAAAGGATAAAAAAGAATCCCACCACCCACCTTTGGAAAATGGCCAGAAAAAAAGAACAACAAAAAAGCGCACAAGTCTAAACCACAAAGCAAAAAGAAATGGAAAGGTCATCTTGGAACTTTTTTAAACCCCAAAATTTCCCATACCTGAAGAATTGTTTTTTGATCACTGGGAACCAGACCAGAACCCCAAACTTTCAACCTCCATCCCTAAATTATTAAGAAAAGATGCGAGCCTAATCTAGTAAAAAAAGGAATTAAAAGGGGGAACATTCCCATTTTTCCCAAAAGACAGCTGGATAAAAATTTTACACAGAGGGGATCGGCAATGGGCAACCATGAATGGTGGAGCAGGGGGTACTTGGGCACCCAGATGCTACCACTGTGTCTCAAAGCTCCCTACGGGAAGGGAATATTTTTCCAACTACAAAACTTTTAAACCCTTCTGGGGGCGGCAAAACACATGAAAAAACTGCAAGACCTGAAAGGAAGATGGTTTTTTTACAGACTCACTGTAAAATAACGCCCAAAAACAAACCCACTGACAGCACAGTACAAAAACTACAAAGAGAACAAAAGCTTTCAGAAAAGGCAAAAAATTCCTTGCAGTGGTTTCCCATTCACTGGGGATTGCAGGCAATAGAGTGGGATGTCTTGGGCTAAGGAGGGCAGTCCCAAAAGAGCAAATTTCCCAACCCCTTGTCCTTTAAGAGGTAAAAAACCCTCATAAGAAAATTTTGCGGTAGACTGGAAGACAAACACGGGAATGATTATGGAAAAGACTCCCCAAAGACCCAAAACAGAACAGACCAGGTCATTTTTTTTCGAAAACCCCCGGACACTGCAGACTCAACAAACACTTTAAACTAGGAATAAAATCAAACGCTCTCCCGCCAGTGTCCCGCCCCGGCAGAACAGACACCAGAGCCCTATCCTGCAAGACTGTCCTCTTTGTGGAGGGTGAGAAGCAACATGTGGCCCCCCAGTCCACCTGAAAACTAAACTTTGGGGAAAACCCGACAGACCTGAAGCTGTCTGCCCAGTTTGTGGTCCCCAAATAAATTAAGCGGAACCCGAGATCGCTGAAGAAGAAGAAGAAGAAAAGAGAACATCACAGGGGTAGTAAAAAAAACCAACAAACAAGTGAAGAAAAAAAAACTCCCCAAACCAGTTTTTTAAAGGAACACCCAACGGGAGGTGGACCCGTAAAAACACAGATGGGTCTGCAGCAATGCAAATGGAGGAGGGGGGGCCCCCGGGGCTCAGTGACATGAAAAACAGGGAAACCAAAATTGCAAAAAGGAAGGTTCTCCAGCAATTACAGAGCAGGGGGCAGAGGCCCCCAAAAGCGGCAAGAACCCTAGTGAGGGAACAGTAAATGAAAACCTGGATTTTTTCTGATTTTGTTTATAATTTCCTCTAAAAATAAAACCTTAAGGGAAATGCAAGATCACTACACCAAGTATGCAACATCTTCTCTGAAATTGGGAATACAGTGGATACCATCTCACCTAAACCTGAAATGAGACTGCAAATATTGGCAAAAAAGGGAAACAGGCTACCCGACGAAAACCAGTATGACATATGAGGAAGCAAAATCGGATAAAATGGCCTTTTAAAAAACAAAAAGGCTGGGGGATCACCCAGGGGGAAAAGGGCGTGCCCCACCCCAAATAAGAAAAGAGGAACAGGTTGTTTTTTGTCTCGAACGGGGGACAATAGACTGAGGTACCATCTGTTTTTAAAAGTATAAAATGGCCCCATCGGCCTTTTGTACATGGGAAACCCGCAAATGAAAAGAGACAAAAATACTGGGGAAAAATGGGCCCAAAGCATGGAACGGAGAAAAACCCGGCCCAAACCCCATATCGGGCCAAGACAAGCTATAAGGAGATGTACCGGGGCTCCGGTTGACCACTAACTACTTTAAAAGTATACCTCGATGTCTGAAAACGTTGGGAAGAAGAAGACATAGATTTATGGGGACCAAAAAAAATAATTTTTAAGAAAAACAGCTTTGGGTTTTTGGGGGCCCACAATTGCAAAAAGGAAAGGAAAAATTCCCTTTTAAAATTTTGCCCTTCCTTCAAAAGGGGGGTTTTGGGGGAAAAAAATTTATAAAAAATTTCCCTTGTTCCCCCAAATTAAAAAATTTTATTTAAACCACCCGTTTTAAGTTTTATTTTTCTCCGAAAACTAAAACCCGTTGGGTTCAGTGATTTTGCCCCAGCCTTAGAATATACATACGCTAAAATAAAGCTAAAAGTAGTCCCCTAGATGCCTGGGTTTTGCACATGGGAATTCCCTTTTATCTTTTATGACAATTGCAAATACGGGGGCCCCAAAATTTTTGATTTTACAGTAATCCCTTTGAATTTGTCCCTGTCAATTCTATTCATAGGGGGATTCCCATATTAACTTGATAGGTCAAGTAATTAGGTTGGGGTTCCCCTTTTTTGTGCAATCGGAACTTGGATACAATATGCAACAGTTAGTCCTCCCCCCGGTCACCATTAGACCCCCGGGGGTCTTAACTTACCACAAATTGTATGATGGGAGAATTATGAATGTGATATCAATGTCGTTTTGATAAGCCAACAAAAAATGATACAATAGCTTCATACAAATAGCGAAATACACCTATAACCCCTTTCGGGATCCCAATTATAACCTATCTTTCCCCTTTCAAAAACCTAAATTGGGGGGCAAGGGAAATTGTGAAATTTTTGTTTCCACGATATTTTTTTTTAAAATGTATTTTTTAGAACAACGGCCCGTGTAAGTAGATCTTTACTATTGTGTACAATCCGTGATTTTATTTTTAAAATAACCTGGGAAAAAATATTTCAAACACATAAAATTTTTTTGGAAAAAAAAAATTTCTCTAGCGTCATGGATATTCCAAAGGGGCTTGCAAAAAAACACTGAGATCCCAAAAATTTGTTTTTTAGAAAATCAATTTCCCAAAAATGTTTTACGAATTAATGGACAGAAAAAAAGTAATTCATATATTATAAAATAACAGTTATCATTTTATGTTGATACAAATTAAAATAAATAAAGAAGGTGCCTTCAATATACGGGGAAAACTTTTTTACCATCAACCCCACAGGTTCAGAGAAATCCTTTGGGATTGAAGAAAACTTAAACCCTTTTTAATGAAAAAATGCAATGAAAAATAGCCGGATTTTGCAGTGCGCCATGTAAAGTCTGTGGGCCTTCTGCAATCTCATTGGGGGAATGGTCAAAAGCCCGTTTGCATTTTGTTAAAAGGGACCCAATGGAAGTACCCGGTTTGTTTTTAAAATAGCCAAAGGGATTTAAACCCCCGGGGCCTAAAAAACCCCCGTACTTCAGGGTTTTTAAAAACTAAATGGGGGGTTTTAAAAAGAAAAGTACAGGAAAATTGCCCCGGGTTTTTTGTTGGGAACTTCTAAAACAGAAGGTAGGGTTTAAACCTTAAAAAATAAAAAGCTGAATTTGAACACTTCAAAGTGTGGCTGCAAAAAAGGGTTCACATTTAAACCCAAACCATATCAACTGAATTGCAAAAAATGGGGTTGAAGATTAGAGTGGCAAGAAAAGAACAGCACAACAGGTAAAATGGTAGGGTCATCAATCAAAATCAAACTGGTATGGTTAGTCGTTTTAAAGTTTGGGGATATTTAAGGAGATCAGAGCACCTGTGGACATGTCCAGCTATGAAGAGATTCCAAACTGAAATGAAAATGGCAAAAAGCAGTTTTATTAATTTAAAACATGAAAAATTTTGTAAACATATTGATCCTAAGCCCCTTTATCTGGGCACAAAACACAAGCAATTCATGTAATTTTTTAAAATCAGAAAAAAAATAATATGGCCTGGCTGATGTGTAGTGTTTACAAAATTCTATAATTTTTTAAAATTTTAAATATGCCCATAAATATTTTAATTTAATATTCAATATAATTCATAATTTTAGTTGGCTACTCATTGATAAATTTAATTACTTCAGCAAGCAAAGGTGAAGGAAATTTTTTTGTTTGTTTTGCCCAAACTTATTTGGGTATATAAACAGTCTTTGCAAGGAAACCCCCTTAGAACATTCTGCCCGTTTGGCCCCCCACTAGTGTAGGACAGGCGCTCTGCAAACCAAAATTTTCAGCCTAAAAAAAATTTTGAGTCTGCCCTTTCTGACAGTCAACCATTTTTTTTGAGTGTACATAGCTCTTTAATGAAACCCATTTAATGCCATATATTGGGCTTTGGGTCTTTTCCAAAAAACCTTTTTTTCAAAACTTTCGACTATGTATTCCTTTTTTTCATCATATGAAAACATTTTTAATGATTTTGTTTTGGGGATATTTGGTTGGGTCACGCCCAAAAAATTTTTTACTTTTTAAAATGTCGACGGGAAGGCCCCCCGGTTTTTAAAATTTTAAATCCTTCTGGACTTTTGTCATTAGAATCAACTTTTTTGCTTGTGTTTTTATTTCTCTTCAGCGGGCATTTTTTGTCATTATTTGGGCTTTATGATCTTAACCCCCGGTATGTTTTTACTATGCCCTTTCTGACTGTGAGGTCTTCCAAAAGGGGAGGGGGAAAAGTATATAAAATAAAATCTTCATTGCATACCTTTCCTCCTAATGTGGGGATGTCTATAAACAATTTTTCTTTTATAAATTTACAAATAATACTCATTTTTCCAATAAAATAGAAACAAATAATAATTTTAGTTTGGTTTCATTTGGCATTATTTGGTGCTGGTTTGATTGTCTATCGCATATGAAAAACTACAGAAATGTTTTACTGCATAAAGAGACTGACACTCTTGGAAAAACAATTACAGATAAGAAAGTTGAACGTCATTTGTCAAGAGGAAGGATGAAAGGAAATATCAAGTCACGGACAAATAGTAGTCCAGAATTTTATCACGAAGGATCAATCATAAAATAGCTTGCCCTGAGCAGAACTTTGTCAATCTAAGAGTTCTTCTCAATTTCTCTTTATCACAGTTCAGATGTCCCACCTCTGCAGCTGTTATACACAAATCATCAGTTATATCCTGAATCAGTCTTCTCTGTGGTCTTCATCTCCTCTTGCAGAGATGCTCCTCTCGATAATGGTCTTCTCAACCCTTCATGTCTTTTTATACGTCCGAAATATTAACATTTTTCTCATTCTTTGTTAGAGCATCAGCCACTTTTATTTTATTTGAATTTTTTCTGGATAGATCTCTCTCTCTATTGTCCCTTCTGGATAGATCTATTTGTTCTCTTATCTTATCCGGAGTAGCTGGAATCAACCCTGAATTTCCACAGCACAATGTCACTAGAGCAGAGTGTTATAAACAGTGATCCCTGAACTCTGCTGACATGTTGATGTTTGTTTATTAAGACTGGCTGCAATGAATGTCCAGTACATTCTATTTCTCACTTTGCTGGTTCACTTTGACATGTTAATGTTGGTTATGAAGATTGGTTGCAATGAATATCCTTCATTTTCTTTGAACATTCCATATTGACCAATTGTTAACCACTCTTTCTGATTTGTATGTGATCCTAACCTAAGACTGATTCTACGTTGGCTGTTATGCCCTCAGGTAGGCCAACACTTCAATTCTGCTACACTTTTTATTTACTAGGTAGCTTCCTAGCCCTACATTAATCACCTCTTACAACATGCCTTGTAGGTTGCAGTGTTACTATTCTTTGCCCCTTGTGGGCTAGCAACACACAGGCACAATGAATATCCAGTTTAGTTTATCTCTCAGCCTGCTGGAATACTCTGACATTCATGAACATTGACAGCAATAAATATTCAATATGGTAAATCCTTCGTCCTGTTGTTACACTTTAACAAGTTGCTGTTTGCTCATATGTTGATAGGATCCTGTCAAGTGTATCATTACTTCATTTCTTCACTGTAAAGATCTAAATATTTAAAGATAACAAATTTTAGAAAATTTTTATCAACTCAAATAAGAGTGAGAAAATCACAATAGGACATTATGGAGAAAGTCAGGAACAGATGAATAAACAAGCAATATCAGCAGAAGTCACAAAGATGGAGCTTTAAGAGGAATACATAAAACTCTCATGGGCTTTTGGAATGACTTGAAGATCTGCTACCCGAAAGATGTCACATTTTTAGCAAATCATTAAAAGGGAAAAAAGAAAATAA
>JADZMA010002149.1:0-13133 GCA_020796225.1 Arion vulgaris
GGTCATCGGGCCCACAATGTACTCCCATCGCGCAAACCCCACAGAACCTGGAGGGGATTAACTTAGTTGATAAGAACGAACACAAAAAACAGTAATAACTAGTTGTCTGAAAGACTTTCAATCTCTAGCTAGTTCTCCCGTCATCTCCATCGTCATGTTCATGGTTACCGTAGTGTTGCAATGTCAAAATTTTTCTTGATCGCCTGGAACCTCGTCTTCCAGATATCCCCCTTGTTTTCATCATTTTTTTTTTATATTCTCGTAGCCTTTTCAGACTGTATGGTAGAAGTAACAGATGGGCAGTCGGGCAAATAGGATATCAACTACACATCTCCCAGTGGTATAAACCAGGGTACTTTTTTTTTGGTTGGTTTGGGTGTGACGTAGGGTCACATCAAGCGTCACGATGGCCGGGAAAGAAAATATTATAGGACGGGGTCCCATGACGCAGAGGCAGACCAAGAAGAAGATGGCTACGAGATTTTAAAGAAAACCATGAATAAAACCCATCGACGGTTGTGGAACTGACTAGAGAAAAGAGTAAATTTCGAAGCGCTGCAAAGAGAGCAACGTCCTATAAAGGATACGCACCTTGAGGATGATGATATGACGTGGTAAGGCCTACCGAATAAAAGGCATGAAGAAACATGATATACTGGCCACATGCATGCAGTCGCCTAACTGGCGCAGAAAAACCTAACGCTTTAATGCGGAAATCACGGCCAAACCCACAAAGGTGTGGTTTATAAGTCAGGGTTTAGAACGAACGAAGAGAAATAAAAGCATAACATCAATTTATCTAGCGAAGGTGTAACCATACCAAGCCATGCCATGAAATTTGCAACGTGTCCCCTTTTAATTACTGAAATTGCGCCATCCTGCAAGCTGTGCTGAGTGCTCAACACTCACCAACACAGGAGACCTCATTCAAGACATAAGCGTCATAGCAGCTGTGGCTGGCTACCTGGGATAAATGGACAATATTGGAGATCAAGACATTAGTTATTTGACTTAATATCTAAACAACCAGGAAGGAAAGAAGGAAAGAAGGAAAGAAGGAAAGAAGGAACGAAGGAAAAAGGAACGAAAGGAAAAAAGGAAAGAAGGAACGAAGGAAAGAAGGAAAGAAGGAAGGAAGGAAAGAAGGAAAGAAGGAAGGAAGGAAAGAAAGACATAATTAACGAATGAAAGAAGGAACGAAGGAACGAAGGAAAGAGGGAAGGAAGGAAGACAAAGTGCAGAAGGAAGAATTAAAGTAGAGAGGTTTGTAAAAACTAAGCTGAAATGGTGTAGTATATTCCTCTCGTATCGTTATAAGTTACGTATGACCTGCTAGTAATTTATCCCTACCTTCTAACCTAGGCAACTATGATCTCCCCTAATGAATTGGAGTCCCATATTTCTCGCCTTTTTCAGTAAAATTTGTTTCATGGTTTACCTTTGGCGTCCTTTCTTTTTTTTAAATCTTTGCGTCCCACTTCAATGCCTGCTTTTGTTATCCTTTTATTTCTTCATTGAGATATCCATTTCTTCTCAGAGTATGTCTAAATATTCCATCTTCTCAGAGTATGTCTAACATATTCCATCTTCTCAGGTATGTCTAACATATCCCATCTTCTCAGAGTATGTCTAAATATCTCCATCTTCTCAGAGTATGTCTAACATATCTCCATCTTCTCAGAGTATGTCTAACATATCTCCATCTTCTCAGAGTATGTCTAACATATCTCCATCTTCTCAGAGCAGATAGATCAGACAGATGGATGGAAGGATGTAAAGAGCAATGGATATATATATATATATATATATATATATATATATATGTGTATGTGTTGTATGTGTGTGTATGTGTGTGTGTATGTGTGTGGGTGTATGTGTGTGTGTGTGTGTGTGTATGTGTGTGGATAAAGGAAAGGCATATAGAAAAATCGATGAACGAATATAGGAGTGGGGAATGGATGGATGGATGGATGGATGGAATGGATGGATGGATGGATGGGATGGAATGGAATGGATGGATGGATGGATGGATGGATGGATGGATAGATACAATTTAAAAGGTATATTAAAATGCAAATCATGGTATATCGTTTACAGGACGTAGCCATCAACCGCAGTTTTCTCTTCTTCTTCTTTGCGTACGTTCTTTACGACCAATTTTAATCACTCTTTGTGATATGTTTGATCTTTGCCAAGAACGTGTATACGTTGCACATTGGTTTGTAGGCCCCTAAACGCATAGACTTCTACACGTTTAGACACATGTATCCGATTGCAGCCAAACCTCCTTAGTCGCCCCTTACGACATGCGTGACAGGTAACAGTGGTTCTATTTTTACACCCCAAATTTGGGCCCCGTAACACTCGGGCGATCAACCGCAGTAAACGATTCGTTGATTTTCTAGGCACCACTTATACGTTCAGTAGTTAGCCCTTGCTTTCTGAGCGGTGAGGTCTATTTTACCTTTTCACAAAAATCTCACATAAACGAATTTGCTTCCAAACTGCCTGCCGAGGAGTGTGAACCATGTATGCTTGGATGGTGATCGAGCTCACAACCGCATAAGCTACAGACGCCCACTTTATATACAAGTACATATTATCGATCTAGAGTGACATCCCTTACATTGTTGTTTTTGTTTGTTTCCTGTACGTAATAATGACGTCAAAAACCACGTCATCACTGGTCAAATAAAATGGAACACATTGACACTGATCTAGATTCTCGATTGAATGTCAGTCTGACAACTCGACTAATTTAACATTCTGTGACTATTTGTCAAAATAAATTACTATCAGTTCGTCATCTCGACCAGATGGGTTGCCAGATAAGACATTAACTTTAAACGTGATAGCTAAAATTATTCTTCCGCCCGCACACTTGTACGGAAAAAGCCACAATCAATAAAACAGTTCTATAAAAATCCGCCACGTGCTGTTTTTGTAATATCCAAGGAAGTACAGGCTATAAACAGATATTTATTATTATTATTGAAAAGTATACGTAGCGAGTGTTTTGAGTCATTGTAGATGACGTACGATGTACATTTAAGATTCCCAGGTCTATCATTGTTCAGGAAATTTCTAGAATTCTTGTTGCTGGCTTTTGAGATGCAAAGAACGTTCATGGAATTTGCTATTGTTTATCAACGTATTAGTTTATCTTGAGCGAAACTCGTGTGTTGTCAGGACTTACAGGGAGCAAGAATAGTAATACTGCGACCTATAAGGCGTAAGAGGCGACTGAGGTAGGAGCCTAGGGAAGTTATCCTGGTAAATAAAAAGCATCGCAGAAATCGGATGCTTGTAGGCGCGTAACTGGCACGACGTACAATCGATATTAAACTCTTTTCTCGCCCGAGTAGTTACCGGGCCCAAATTTGGGTGTAAAGAATAGAACCACTGTTACCTGCCACGGTCGTAAGAGGCGACTAAGGAGGTTTGGCTGAAATCGATGCACATGTCCTAAACGTGTAGAAGTCTATGTTTAGGCCTATAAACTAATGTAACGTATACACGTTCTTGGCAAAGATCAAACATATCACAAAGAGTGATTAAAATTGGTCGTAAAGAACGAACACAAAGAAGAAGAAGTCGGCTCAGATCACATACAAATCACAAAGAGTGGTTAACAAGTGGTCTATATGCAGATTTCAAAGAAGAAGTAGAAATAAGTGTAATCTTGTATTATTGTTAACTTGGTAGTATCACTTTGGCATTTATGCTGTGTGTTTGTTCCTCTATCAACAAGTTAACCACTCTTCTTGATCTGTGTGGTTTGGCCGAGAACTGAATATGTTATGCAATGTTTAGGCCATAATGTGATTAGGACAAGCACATCCGAATTTTGCTAAAGTGTATTAATATTATCCAACAGATCTAAACTACAAGTGCCTCTGAAGTCAGAGTAAGGCTCGACTGAATGACCAGAGGAGCTGGTGATAAGAAAAGCACACCTCTATGCAAAAATCGGTCAGACGTGTCATATTAGGCGCCATGACTGCGCCTAATTTAAAAGCAGGCAAAAAAAACCCCAGAAAATGGTCTTCATAATTATAACTTTTTACCACGTTTGGAGTAATTTCTCATTGTTCCCAGGCCCTTGGTTAAGATAATTATTCACCAGGCCCGAATTAAATTGTGTGGTCAGTGAGTTTGGTGGCCTCTGTTGGTTTGCCTCAGTTACTAACAATGTGTTACAAATGAGTCCTGCTGTTTGGACAGGGAAAACTAAAGGACAAGATCACGAGGTCCGATCGAGGCCCGTAATGATACACTAAATAAAACGTGTGAAATGTGCGGGCACGTAGAACTACATACTAGACCACACGTGTTGGGGAGGCGGTGTAAACATAAATGAGCGGTTAGTCTTATTTTTCATGTTTGTTGGTCTACACGCTCTGATATAACCAATAAAAGGTTGGCCTTAGGTTGAAAGGTCCGTGCCTCGGCTAAAGAGGCTTTAATCCCCTACTAAACAAACAAACAATTCTAACGTCTGTGAGAAGGTATCATCATCAGCTAGTGCCGTCTACACATGGAAATTTGACAACAATGATAATACAGATAATCTTATCCTAATGGTATACTGCTACATACTTTCTGTCCATTGTTTGATGTTTCTCTCTTAAATATATCTCAATTTTCCCCATATTTTTATGTCCTTAATTTTTCCCTTTAATATTGTCTTCAACAGTATGTGATGTCGTTTCGCCCGCGTGGTGCCGGAGCCCGCAAGGGAAGGTTGTACCACTGCAACCTACAATGCACGTCGTAAGAGACGAATGATGTAGGCCCTAGGTAGTAAAATAAAAAGCAGCGCAGAAATAGGATGTGCTGGCACATTTGTAGGCGCATAACTGGCACAACGTACAATCGCTCTTAGGTTCAGATCACATACAGATCACACAGTGTGGTCGATATTGAGCGTTGAAGAAGAAGAAGTGATGTTTCCTGTGTCTGGCGTACATTTTCTAGGGTCTAGTCTAACTTCCATTTCTTTCGGTAGTTGGAAATCTTGAAACAGAAAGAACACTAAATCACAAAACCCGCAATCGTAGTCTAAACTTAATAATGAATTCAGAAGAAATATGTTTCGTACATGTCCTATATGTACTACTGGTTAATCACTGTCCTATATGTACTACAGGTTAATGACTGTCTTATATGTACTACTGGTTAATGACCGTCCTATATGTACTACTGGTTAATGACTGTCCTATATGTACTACTGGTTAATGACCGTCCTATATGTACTACTGGTTAATGACTGTCCTATATGTACTACTGGTTAATGACTGTCCTATATGTACTACTGGTTAATGACTGTCTTATATGTACTACTGGTTAATGACTGTGCTATATGTACTACTGGTTAATGACTGTCCTATATGTACTACTGGTTAATGACTATCCTATATGTACTACTGGTTAATGACTGTCCTATATGTACTACTGGTTAATGACTGTCCTATATGTACTACTGGTTAATGACTGTCTTATATGTACTACTGGTTAATGACTGTGCTATATGTACTACTGGTTAATGACTGTCCTATATGTACTACTGGTTATTTACGCTTGTTTTCTCTTTTTCTCTCTTTAACCTGGATTAACTCTTAGAATACGAAACGCCACCTGACCATAAAGTTAGTTCCCATTTTACGACAAGCCACTTCACGGACAATATGGTTCTAACCAGTTGTTAATATATCATAGAGGATTTTAATGCTTTAGAGTGTATTTAAAAATTCAAATACAGCAAGTGGGTGTTTGTAATAGATCTTTCAATTGAGCACATTTTAGTGTATGTAGTTTGTCTCTTCTGTTGAATGTAAGAAAGTTATAACAAATTTTGTAAGGACATCTTCACCTTAAAATTTGTTCCTCAAAACAGTCGTAAAAGGCAGTTTTAGTACGCGTATTGTAAGAGTTAGCATACGCCCTGAACCAAGTCATGCAAGTCTTCCTATCTCTAGCTATCTCCTCCAGCTGCCCAGCTCTTCTTTATATTGTTGATCTCGTCTCCCAAATCTCGTCTCCGGTATTTCCAGGCCTCCCGTTCTTGTGCTGTTACTGTGTGGATTCCAGGAATGGACCCTTCTTGTTATATTCCCCTCTGGTTTTCTCAAAGTGTTTTCTATCCAGCGCCAGCATCTTTTTTTGAACCACTTGGTCCACTGGAATCTGCCGCCCGAGTGGTTACCGGGGCCCAAATTTGGGGTGTAAGGAATAGAACCTGTTCTGCCACGCATGTCGTAAGAGGCGACTAATGAGTTTGGCTGAAATCGGATGCATATGTCCTAAACGTGTAGAAGTCTATGCGTTTAGGAGCCTACCAAACAAATGTGCAACGTATACACGTTCTGGCAAAGATCAAACATATCACAAAGAATGATTAAAATTGGTCGTAAAGAACGAACACAAAGAAGAAGAAGAAGAGAAAAGACTGGAATTCGCGGGGACACTGATAATAAGGAAAGCAGGGTTTCACGCAAACATCAGTCAGAAGCGCCAGACTAGATGCCATGATTACGCCTGAATTCATGGCGGCCAACGCAAGAGAAGAACTGGAATTTGTCTAGTTCTCTCTATAAGTTCTCATATTTAAGCTTTTGGTGCTGATAAGTTCCAGCTTTGGTGTTAAGCGTTGGTGCTGATAAGTTCCAGCTTTGGTGGTAAACAGAAATCAGGTTCCAATTGATGTCTTCCTTACACACAGAGAAACATATATTTTGATTGCTAAAAATAATCAAACGACTAAACTTTCTGTCTCCTTGCAAAATAACACAGACAGGAAGCAGAAGCTTATTACTAAATTATAAACAAACAAACAAAATATGAAGATATGTGTTGTATACTCTGAGAATGCCCGCCTGCCCAGCGTGTTCGTAACGCGTTGGACTACGGGTGCAAGCTCCCTGTGAATGTGGTTCAATTCTGCGGGTTGGCAGAATAGCCACAAGTTCTCCAGATGTACGGTGTTCGTGGCACCGAGCCGAAGGGTTACGATGTCCATAGCCCGAAGAACTGAAAGCTCAAGTGCTTCTGGACCGGGAAAACAATTTTTTCAAAGTATGGACATTAAGAGCCATAACGCGCACATACACACACTGTAGAAAGGACTATCGAATCCGACAAACAGTTACACGTTGCATTTGTAGATCAGGAAAAGCGTTCGACCGCGTAGATAGGCACAAGTTGTGGAAATACTAACAACCTATGGGGTTAATGAACACCTAATCAACCTTTGCAAGAACATTTATACTGACAGCCAATGTACGATTAGAACAAATACAGGATTATCAGAAAAGTTTCACGTAGGGTCAGGAGTAAGACAAGGTTGTACTATCCCCTGCTGCTATTCATCACGTACATTGACCACATTTGTAAAATAGCTAACACCAGCGAAGGAAACAACCTCGGAGAACTCTTAAATGAATTTCTTTTGCAGACGATCAGGCAATCATATCAACAACAGAAGAACAGCTACAACAACACATCAACAGACTCCAGTTAGCATGTAACGAATACAACATGAGAATTAACATCGACAAAACAGAAGTAATGACATTCGCCAGAGAGGAAAACACTACCAACATCTCCATCGATAATCATCTACTAAATCAAGTAAAAGATTTCACATACCTGGAGAGCATTTTTTCAGCAAATGGAAGAATAACTAATGAAATTCAATACAGATGCAACAAAGCAAATCAAATGATAGGGCAAATGCGCCAATTTTAAGATGCAAACACGTCACCATGAACACAAAAAGAGCAATGTTCAACACAATCTTTTCTCCCACATTATGCTACCAGTGCCAAACCTGACGCTGACAACAAACGATAGAAGAAAACTAGTCACAACAGAGATGAAGTGTCTGCAGAATGCTAGGAGTAACAAGAAGAGACCGGTTGAGAAATGAAGACATCAGGAAAAAGTGGGTACAACATCAGTACTAGACTTCATCAAGAAACAACAAATTAAATGGTTCGGTCACGTAAGCAGATTACCATCAGACAGTGCACCCTAAAGAGCAATGCTGCTCCGATACAATGGGTACAAAGCAAAAGGCCGGCCACGCAAAAGATGGACCTCAGAGATAACAGAGGCGACGAAAGAGACTATCTACGAAGCGCATACTAGGCCTGTTTTATAAATCTCTTCCTGACCTGACGCTGTGAGGCATACAGGATTCGAGAAAGAAAGAAAGAAAGAAAGACACACACTGTGTTAACACGGTGCCTGTGTTAGTATATACATAAAGTTGGCCATGGTCAGCATCACACTAAATAATAGGTCACTGAAACCCTGAATGTAGCTTTAACAGGTCACTGGACAAACCCCATTTTTTCTGTTTAATTAGGCTATGGAATTTCCACATTTTATTCTTTGAAACTATTAGTTTATAGGGAAACTCCTAGTTTTACTACTCAAAACTAGGGTCAACTCGGACTTCACTTATTACACTTCTTATTAGACTTCTTGCTAGAGCCTGGCATTATCATAATTCAATTTATTTTGTGTTTATTGTCAAGAGTTAGGCTAGTTAGTATTTAAGGCAAATGTCAAGCCGACATATATGCCTGGGATTGCTGGTCATTCATGTATATGTTATTACGTGTCGTCTCTAATGCAGCGGTCTTCAAACTGTACTTTACGTGACACCAAAGAAATGCAAAAGTCTTCAGAAACTCAACTAATGTTACATACAACTAAAGTTACATACAACTAAAGTTACACACAACTATAACTACACACAACTACAGTTACACACAACTAAAGTTTCACACAACTAAAGTTACACTGAACTAAAGTTACACACAACTAAAGTTACACACAACTAAAGTTACACTGAACTAAAGTTTCACACAACTAAAGTTACACTGAACTAAAGTTACACACAACTAAAGTTACACTGAACTAAAGTTACACACAACTAAAGTTACACACAACTAAAGTTACACTCAACTAAAGTTACACTCAACTAAAGTTACACTCCCA
Source organism: Arion vulgaris (assembly GCA_020796225.1). Taxonomy (NCBI): domain Eukaryota; kingdom Metazoa; phylum Mollusca; class Gastropoda; order Stylommatophora; family Arionidae; genus Arion; species Arion vulgaris. Next base: position 9,007 of record JADZMA010002149.1, read on the forward strand.
AATAAAGTTACACTCAACTAAAGTTGCACACAACTAAAGTCGCACACAACTAAAGTCGCACACAACTAAAGTCGCACACAACTAAAGTCGCACACAACTAAAGTCGCACTCAACTAAAGTCGCACTCAACTAAAGTCGCACACAACTAAAGTCGCACACAACTAAAGTCGCACACAACTAAAGTCGCACACAACTAAAGTCGCACACAACTAAAGTCCCACACAACTAAAGTCGCACACAACTAAAGTCCCACACAACTAAAGTTACACTCAACTAAAGTTCCACTCAACTAAAGTTGCACAGAACTAAAGTTACACTCAACTAAAGTTACACTCAACTAAAGTTACACTCAACTAAAGTTACACTCAACTAAAGTTACACTCAACTAAAGTTACACTCAACTAAAGTTACACACAACTAAAGTTACACACAACTAAAGTTACACTCAACTAAAGTTACACACAACTAAAGTTACACACAACTAAAGTTACACTCAACTAAAGTTACACTCAACTAAAGTTACACACAACTAAAGTTACACACAACTAAAGTTACACTCAACTAAAGTTACACTCAACTAAAGTTACACTCAACTAAAGTTACACTCAACTAAAGTTACACTCAACTAAAGTTACACTCAACTAAAGTTACACACAACTAAAGTTACACACAACTAAAGTTGCACACAACTAAAGTTACACACAACTAAAGTTACACACAACTAAAGTTACACTCAACTAAAGTTGCACAGAACTAAAGTTACACACAACTAAAGTTACACACAACTAAAGTTACACACAACTAAAGTTACACACAACTAAAGTTACACACAACTAAAGTTACACACAACTAAAGTTAAAACAAGTTGAAAATGAAAACCGTGGCATATTCTTCACTGTCGTAGTCTATGTGTAGTGTGCTGTGAAATTCGTTCCTCTTGTTGTATTGTTTGCTTGATAAAGACCTTTTGGTGGAAACGTTGCTGTTTATCATTTTTGTATTTTATAAAACTACAGTACTTTGTTATTACGTGTTTCGCCATATTCTTTAAATGACTTCGCCATCAAGCACAGTAAACGAGTCGTCGATTTTGTAGACACCAGTTATACGTTCAGTAATTTGGTATTGCTTTCTGAACAGTGTGGTCTATATTTACCGTTCGTAAAATTCCACGCTAACAAATTTGCTTCTAAATTGCCCGTCTCGGTGTTTGAACAAGGTACGCTTGGATTCAACTATACATTCAAATAATGCACAAACGTGAAAACAAAAATTCAGAATCTTGACCGAAACTACTGTACAAGTGCTCTAATCTAATACAGACTTGCAACAAGATGAAAGCAGCCGTGCAGATACAGAGAGACTCATTGAGTGCAATTAGATCGATTATATTCAGTGTTTTCGTTTGCATGTTAAAGGACTCACAGCTGTGAAAGGTTGAGAACCGTTTTATTGTGTAGACCGTGTAATTCAATAACACGCCGGGGGCCACGTGTTGACCTATAAGCGGCAACGTGGCGACTACGATTTAGTGAGAAAGTCAGAATTTAAAGGGAAGTAATTACTTTTCCCAAAATGAATCAGTAGATGCTGTAGGTTAACCTGCACTCGCTTTCAAGTTTACAAGAGATTTCCATCTGACGGGGAGTTCCACCTACTCATGGATACCCTTATGAAGTGGAGAAGAAGGGAGGATTGTATGCGCAAAGTATAATCAGATCCAGAGTCCAGACGTCGGAGAATGTCCAAAAACAAGACAGTTCCGTAGGATGCCAATCTAGGGCACGTTGTATTTAATTTTTGTTATTTTTGTTGCGAACTTGTCTGTGTCTATAAGGCGTGTGTAAAACGTGTATGACAGCATGTATGTGTATGTATGTGTGCTTTTTTGAGTGTTTATGTGTGTGGGTGTGTGTTCATAAGTATGCGTGTGTGTATGTCGGGGCCGACAAGGGAGCAAAGAATAGTAACACTGCGATCTACAATGCATGTCGTAAGAGGCGACTGATGTAGGGGCCTAGAGAAGCTACCCTAGTAATGAAAACGTCGCAGAAATCGGATGTACTGGCCTACTATTGGAAATGTATACACACACCCTCTCCCCCCATCCTCACACCAACAATGTTGCTAAATGTCACAGGGGACAATCTAACAATGTTGCGAATGTCATAGGGGCACAATCCAACAATGGTGCTAAATGTCATAGGGGGCACAACCCAACAATGTTGCTAAATGTCATAGGGAAACCCAACAATGTTGCGAAATGTCATAGGGGCACAACAACAATGTTGCGAAATGTCATAGGGCACAACCCAACAATGTTGCTAAATGTCATGGGGCACAACCAACAATGTTGCTAAATGTCATAGGGGCACAACCCAACAATGTTGCTAAAAGTCATAGGGGGCACAATCCAACAATGTTGCTAAATGTCATAGGGGCTACAACCCAACAATGTTGCTAAATGTCATAGGGGACAACCCAACAATGTTGCTAAATGTCATAGGGGACATAATCCAACAATGTTGCTAAATGTCATAGGGGGCACAACCCAACAATGTTGCTAAATGTCATAGGGGGCACAATCCAACAATGTTGCGAAATGTAATAAATGAACTGGGTGCTTGAGAGGCAGAGAGATGAGTGCGTTTAACTAGTAAGCCACAGAAACCGTTAAGTATTCCCACCCTTTGACATCTTATACGGGGAGTCTGAGAACATATGTGTCTGCCCAGTGTGCTATGACGCCGGTTCAATAACCAATAACTAATTTGGCGGTAAGTAGTTAGACGGAATGTGTGTAGCGACGTAACAACACTGTATAACATGGCGCACATTGCAGATTTCACTATGAAGTTATTCCTTGAGCCGGCCCTGACAAACGTATATCTTCATACCTAGGTGCAGCAAGCGCAGCTGTTATTGAGTGGTTACCTGCTATCTTTAAAATCGTGTCATGTCAAGTGTTGTAGAGCGCAGACGATAGTGCCACTTCATGTATCTCAGCTCTTTGATCTTGTCTGTTACATCTGTTGATTCTCCTTATAAGTTATATCTCGTCTGTTATTATGTAAAAAAATTCAGTTACATTTGTTATATTAGAATAAAAGGGGAGCAAAGATTAGTAACACTGTAACCTACAAGGCATGTTGTAGAGACGACTGAGGTAGGGACTTATGGAAGCTACCCTATAAACAAACAGCGTCGTAGAAATCGGATGTGCTGGTCTGCACTTGTAGGCGCATAACTGTCACAGCGTACAATAGCTCTTAGACTTAGATCACATGCAAATCACAAAGAGTGGTTAACACGTGGTTGATATAGAACTTTCTTCTTCTTCTTCTTCTTCTTTGCGTTCGGTTTCGTATGCTCGTCTAAATCATGAGATGGTTTGCCTCTATGAAGCTGCATGTCAGTTGAAGTTCCTCGAGAGTTCCCATAGCTTGGTCTGTATGTTTGTTCATGAGGCCATGTTTCATTTCGTTGTATGTATGATGGACATGACTGCAGGATGTGTTCTGGAGTCTGTGTTTCTGTCTGCATGCACACTGTGCAGTCTGAGCAGGCTTTATTCTGTGCATGTGGCGGTTGAGCCTGCAGTGACCTGTTCTTAGACGAAAGATTGTTGTGTGCTGTTTTCTGTTTAGTCTGCTGATGGATCTTGTGGGTGTTTGCTGTGGGTTTGTTGCTCCATACCTCTTTGTACTTTCTTTTGATAGTGTCTTGATTTCTGGTAGTGATACTGGGTGTTTCTGTTGTGTAAGTTTTGTTCCCTCCTTATAGCATGTCTGCTCCTCATTTCCTGGAACCCACAGTGGGCTGGTATCCACTGGAGAATAATTTTGTTGTGTTCTGAGAGCTTGTTTAGCTGTAGTGTTAGCTCTCTTTCCATGTTATCTTGTGGTTCCTTTTGTGTGGCCTGCAGGACTGACAAGCAGTCGCAAAGGAAGACAAGTTTGTTGTTTTGGATGTTTCTTTGCTGCAAGTATTTTGAGGCATCCACAATTGCCTGTTGTTCGGCTCTAAAATTTGTTGATAGTTCTCCAGTGACACTTGAATTTGTTAGTGTAGTGCCATCTTGGAGTATGATGATGGTTCGGCCTCCTTTCCTCGCTGTCGTGTCTGAT
>JADZMA010002150.1:0-13110 GCA_020796225.1 Arion vulgaris
GATCATGTCTCAAGTCAACACTGGTGTATATAACATAAATATATTTGTTATGTATTTGGATTAAATGAAATAATGATGTGCCCAATAAACATTCAACAAGTATTTTAGAGATGTGTGTCTAGAATTAAACATGTTCAAAGCACACTATCATAATATTCACTCAGATCAGCACATGATATTGCTGATAAATCAAGGAATATATGGACTGAATTTAACTGATGTTAGTGTTAAAGAGTGTAGTATATGTTTTCATTATAAACAAATATGTTTTTGGTTGTATAAAAAATTGTCATGAATTCTAAGCCCACAGTTACATTGGGTATGTCCTCCCCGATCTCCCCCTGCATTCTAAGCAGCCTTGCATGATGGTAGGGATATTTTTACAGGATGAGGGTTTATGTGACTGTTGAAAACAATTTAAATAAAAAAGAACTGCATCCCCAGGACATGCTCTTCAAGCTCAACAATGTTGAATAGCAAGAAAATTCATATCAATCTTAGTAAATCACTTCAAGAGCCCCTATCTAGAAATGAAGAAAAGGTTTTTCACACATTTTGATAGAAGAAAACTAAACAACATCTCACTCACATAATTTAATAACATGCAAAACAAGAGGATAACCACTTATATTTTTTTTTAAAGTAAAACCCAGGAAACAAACATCACAAATAAAATCTCCAACAAAACTAAAGAGTATAAATATCTTCAAGATGTTAGAGAACTTTTTCTCAACTGATTCATTAGAAGTGCAACAAGCACATGAACTTAAACGACTCCCAAAAATCCTTGTAATATCAGTAAAGTAGCAGAATTAAAAATAATAGTACCAACACCTTTAGCTTTTTCTATGAAAGAATCATTAGGATTATCATAGAGGCAGGAAAGAAAACAAAGCATATCTGAAGCAGGCTGGGGTTGAGATGCCACATGAAAGATCAGAAAGGCCGTATACGAAAGATATTGCACGAGACTGCGTGCATATTGATATGAAAGTATTTGAGGGACATGATGGTCATACAATGGAGGCACCATTTGCTTATATTAAAGATTTATATAGGTTTGTTTGTACACTTCTTAGTGATTATAGCAGGGAGGGATTATTAACATGGCATAGCAGATGTATACCAGAAGATCAGATTTGGATTAAATGGGAGGTGACTTGCAAGAACAGTTTCAAAGTCGAATGCAAATTACAAACTTAGCAAGACCAAATTCTAAATTAAATACTATTCTAGTAGCAATAGCTAAAGTTAAAGATACATACAACAATGTAGAGAACATTATGACAGATATGAAATCTTGGTTTTCTTTATGGAGATTATGATTTTTAACAAAGGTTTATGGCTAAAAGGTGCACAGGAAGATATCTATGCTTGTGGTGCTCCAATCACGTAAAGAGTTTCAGGTTCCAACGGAGATCAGATCTGTACAAGCCAGAGGTCTGTCATTGTTGAAACAATATCACAATCGTTTCATTAAATTGGCCATGGAAATAAAAAACATGCATCTCTTTATTATATCTGTTTGCATGCTCCAATTTTAAATATTGATATTGACAAAGTTGCTTCTCCTTACCTTCACATTTTGTTAGGTATTGTTCATAAACACCCCACATTACTAGAAAAAGCAGCTGACACAATAGACAGAGATATCATGAAAACATAGAAAAGGCACACACTAGTTCAAACACCATACAATATTTAAAATAATATGGTAAGAATTGGCATCAGGTAGAAATGTTTTCATTAGAAACAAACAAGCTACATGCAGAGTTATTAGTTTGTGAAAGTGAGGAGAAAATAAAATGCAATATTAGATTTAAAAGCACAAGCAGCTCTATCAGAACTTGGAGTTTGTAGCACTGTGATAGGTCTGGTCCAGTATGTTCACATTTAGATAAAGGTTCCTGACATTTGCATTTGATATTAACATTGACAGTTGCGTACCTTACAGTAGCTCACTTGACCGATGCACATATAGACAGTTGTACACATAGACAACTGAACATTTTACAGAACATAGAGAACTAAACATAGAAAAATATAATGATTGTAATGTTGTTTTAATATGAGATGAAGTACGTAAATCTAAGCAGATGTAAATGTAGCACACTATCTGCGAACATTGTCGCATTGACAGGAATTTACGTTTTCGTCACTAGACTTAATGTGAAACTGAAACTTACATTGTTGTTTGATTTTGATTGTAGTGGATTCTGTGACAATAACTTGTCTTGTTAAACAACTTAACTTGTTTTATAAAACCAGCAATCAGCTGCAACAGAGCACACAATCCCGAGTGAACCCATATATACACAGACGAATCATCAGACACGACAGCGAGAAAAGGAGGGGCCAGAACCATCATCATACTCCAAGACGGCACGCCACTAAAAAAATTCAAGTGCCACTGGAGAACTCTCAACAAATTTTAGAGCTGAACAACAGGCAATTGTGGACGCCTCAAAAATACTGCAGCAAAGAAACATCAAAAACAACAAACTTGTCTTCCTTTGCGACTGCTTGTCAGTCTTGCAGGCCACATAAAGAGAACCACAAGATAATATGGAAGAGAGCTACAGTACAGTGTGCATACCAGACATAAACTCCAACTGACATAGCTTCATAGAGGCAACCCATCTCATGGTTTAGACGAGCATACGAAACTGAACACAAAGAAGAACATACAGTTTTGGTTCAGGATGTCAACATGCTGTTGTAGATCTTGTTCATTTTGGTGTATTTGAGTATTATTTAAATTTGCCTCTTGTGTTATTTTATCTATATGTGATAAGAGTAGTGGTGAGAGAACACAACCTTGTCTGACACCTGATGTAATGGAGAACCAGTCAGTCATTCTTTCTGTTGTTCTTGCTGTACTCTGGCTATCTTGAAATAGGACCATGATATTACCTAATAGTTGTCCCTGGACGCCATATTCTTCCAGGATTTTGTTGTACCCACTTTTCCCCTGATCGCAACTGGTCTCTTCGTGTTACCCCCAGCATTCTACAGTCACTTCACTTCTGTGTGACTCGTTTTTTCTGTCATTTAATGTCAACATCCAGGTTTGACACTGATAGCAAAATGTTGGGAGAAAGATTGTGTTGAACATTGTTCTTTTTGTGTTCATGTTTGCATTTTAAAATAGGCCCCATTTGTCCTATCATTTGATTTGCTGCATCTGTGTTGATTTCATTAGTTATTCTTCCTTTTGCAGCAAAAATGCCACTAGGTATGTAAAGTCTATGACTTGTGATGGACGATTGTTGGAGATATTGGTAGTCGTTTTCCTCTATAGCGAATGTCAGTCTTCGTTAACTGAAAACTGGATAATAGTTGGAGATTTCAAAGCCATTCTCCAAGCTGGGGTACTCTGACCTAAATGTAAAAGGAGAGGAAGTAGAAGACTTCATCATCAACAACAGTCTTGTTCTGCTAAACAAACCTGATGACCACACTCATACTACCTCCGACCTTGAGAGAACAACCAGCAACCCAGACCAATAGTGACTGAAGATGTTGAAAAATTCACAAGTCGAAGTGTGTGCAATCAACTAGGGGCAGTGACCATAAACCCATAAAATATCCATGAAAGGACAGAGAACACCCCAAAAGGGGAACACTCCCCCCCAGCTAACTATAAAGAAATTGGAAACTTCTCCTCCCCCCTAGAAGAAGCCATTAAGAACATGAAAAAAAAAAAAACCCCCAAACCCAAACCAAACTTTCAAAAATGGGTTCTGACAGCAAAAAAAAGTAACCAAGAGGAAAAAGGAAGACTCCCCCCCCATTAGCCCCCTAAACGGGAAGACCTTCCCGCTGAACTAAACCCCAAAAGAAAAACATGGGCAGACCCCACAGATGAAAATTTTACCCTAACAAGACAAAGGCAATATTTCAAAAAAAAGAAGAAAAGCTAGACAGTTGGCATAAAAAAACTGTTTCCCCAAATCTGAGAAAGACACTAAAAACTAGGGAACCTCCAAAACCAAATGGTGACAGGACAAAAAAACCAAAAACTGTGCAAACAGACACAGGATTTTCCGGGAGCAGAGCAGACCATTAGCTGAACCTATCAATCAAAGTCAAGCCCAAAATTCAACGGGAAAAGAAAAAGGAATTTAAAAAACCACAAAGAACTATTGAATAGTCTTAATTACAATCCCAACAGACAGCATGTTTACCCCAGGAGCTAAAAACCAAAAAAAAAAGCAAAAGGAAAAAAAGGATTTTGAGGAAATTCCAATTTTCCCTTAAAACCCTTGGCCCTTTTGGGAAAAAAGGTTTCCCCTCAGCATTTTCAACCAGAGCGGGAAAAAGGGGTAAATTTCCCTTTAAAAAGGGGGCACATCTCCCCCATTTGAAACCAGGCAAGGAAAAAAATGACCCAAAGAGCTATAGACCCATCAGTCTTCTCAGCTGTGCAGGGAAATTGAGGGAAGGTTATAAACAGGAGACTGACATGGCCCAGAAACCAATTCATTGCCACCCTGCCCAGACCAGATACAGACAAAACAGAAGCACAGAGGAAATGGCTTTCACCCAGGACATTAAAAACGCCTTCTAGGAAAGAAAAAAAGAAAAGTATTTTTTGACCTGCCCCCGGTTTTGATACGGTATGGCGATCCTAATGCTGAAAGCCCTAAAACGGGATCCCCCAAACATGTTCTCCTGGATCAAAAAACCTCTCCCAACGTACAGCCAGAGAAAATAGACAACCACCTCAGCAAGATGAAAAAAATGAAGGAAGGAGTTCCACAGGGCAGTGTGATAGCACAAGGCTTTTCCCTTTAATATAAAAATAAATAAATGCTGCCCAAGAAGGTCTAAAACCCCTACATCAACGACTTCGAAACGGGGACAGCTCAAAACATCAAAAACATCCTATCTACTACAAAAAAACAGGGGAAAAAGTGGAGAACGGGAAAAATGTTTTAAAAATTAACCACAAAAAAAACCAAAACTGTTTTCCTCTCCCACACAAGGAAAAGTATTCACAATTTGAAAACGAAAAAACCCCCAAACAGATACACCCATTTCCTGGAATCCCCCTAGACAGCAACTTACCTGGAAACAAGAAAAAATTTCAAAGAAAGCCATACAAAACTTGCTGTGATGAAGAAACTAGCGGGCTCCTACCCAAATTAAAAAAATAAAAGCATTACCGGGAGCAGTAGGACCCATCATGGAATATGGCTCCTGTCTTGGACAACACAAAAACAAACACACAGAAACTAAACAAGGTACAAAACATGGGCCCTAAGAAAAATCGGGGGAGCAATAAAAAGACCTATCATAGAAAGGGAAAAAACCGCAGACATGAGCCTCTAAAACCCTCAGAAAATTTAAACCTACCCAGTTTGAAAACAAAAACCAAAAGAACCCCCTCTACACACAAAATTCCAAAAAAAAACAAAAAAGACTTGAAGGAAAGTCCAACCATCGGGCCCAAGTTTTAATGCAACAAAAGACATCCTAAAAACTGACCCAGAAATGGGGAACCCATAATACCAGAGCCAGGGAAAGCTCCCAAAACTTTTCCCAAATACACCTGAAGTCTCAAGAATAATCTAAAAAATACAAACAGAGACAGAGCAAAGGCCATTTCCTCCAAATGCTACGAGGCAAACCCCCCAAAATGTGTCACAGATGGCCACTAAATGCACCGAAAGGAGGCAGGGGAATCTTCATTCACCTCAAGGAAACAGAAACACACTCTGGCAGCAGGAGAAAATGACCAATTTCAGAAGGAACCCTTCTTGCACCCAACAGATTCTCAAAGACCAGCAAGTGTCAGCAAAAATATTGAAATTTTTACAATTCAAGACCCTTTTCCCCAGTGGTTACGGCCCAAATTTTGGGGTAAAGAATAGAACCACTGTTACTCCCCAGATGTCGTAAGAGGTGACTAAGGAGGTTTTTGAAATGGGATGCGTGTGCCCCGCGTGTAAAGTCTATGTTTTAGGGCCTCCAAACCAAGTCCCGTATGTTCTTAAAAGATCAAACAAATCAAAAAGATTGTTTAAAATTGGTCGTAAAGAACGCACGCAAAAAGAAGAAGATCCGTTCCCCAGGCTATCTCTTTCCCAGACAAGACAAGCCATTCAGGACATACGGCAAAATATCGCTTTTGTAAAAAAACAGCACTGGTTTACCAGCTCACTGCGGGATACCAGGAAAAAAAAAGGGGTGGGCTGGGGGAGCCTAACACAAACACCACCCCCACAAAAATTTTGAAGCAAAGACTCTCCTGAAAAATCCCGAAAATGATCTGAGAAAAAAAAAAGAAGGGACACTGCAGTCTCAGAGCACACCTCCACAGAATGGGTCTGGGGCCCGGCAGCCTGCCCGGGGGCACCAAAACGTCCCAGAGACATCCTGGGGCTGCCTAGTCTGAGAAAGGGGATTGGGGATCTGGCCAACAGAAACAACACCAAGAAAGCTTGGGGAACCGGGGAAAACCCCGGCCCCCCCCTTTTAAAGAAAAAATACCGGGTAGTCGCAAAAGGATGCAAAGATTTTGGTTTTGTTGTGTTTTTTCAAATGAGAATGTAAAAAAAAGTTGTTCACGATCCTTTTTTTTTCTTTCCCCAAACCCTTTTACATGCTTATTTCAAGTTGGTAAAAGCTATCAAAAAGGGGGGAATAGAGCAAGCATCAAAAGGTTAAATAAAAAAAACATGACAAGTTTGGTTAATAATTTTTAAATTTTTTAAAACAATCAAGATATACAAAAAAAAACAGATAACTTATCTATAGCCCTAAAAAAAACAAGATATACAAACATTTGTTTATTTTGAAAAGGTTTTATCAATATAAACATTGCATTTTAAAAAGCAGAAGTCAAGGGTTTAAAAACAGAGCCAGTGAGATTTGGGAAAAAGATAAAAACAAAAAGCAAGTTCGCCCGGTGGTTACCGGGAAAAATTTTTTTTCGAATAAACCATTTTTTAAAGCATGTCGTAAGAGGCGACTAAAAGGAGGTTTGGCTGTAAACATACATGTCCTAAAGTGCGAATTATGGGTTTTGGGGCCTAAACCAATGTGCAACGTATACACTTCTTAATGATCAAACATTACAAAAGTGATTAAAATTGTTAAAGAACGAACGCAAAGAAGAAGAAAAAACAAGTTGATCAAAGAATATCCAACAGACATTGAAGGGATAAAAAAGGTTCAAGAAAGTGAAACGCCGGTAACCCCGAAATGAACTTTTCTGAAAAATTTCGAAACCATCCGCCTCAAAAACTAAGCTTGTCTTGCCCTTTTGCATAGCCCCACAACGGAACTTTTTAAAAGAGCTTTTAATTTTTCTTCTTGATTCGGTGTCCTACCCTTTCCCAAAGTGTTTTTGACACCCGGTCGCTTTGCCCATCCCAACAACCAGATACTTGATCACAATGGAAAATAGGTTCATATTTTGAAAGCCTTTTGCAGTTGGTTTTTTTAGGAGACCTTTCTGGTAAATACACAAGTTCACTTGAAAAAAATACTATAGTTTTAAATAACAGCAGACCCTGACTTGCAATTTTTTTTACTGCTGTATTGTATTCTAGCTGTCTTAATAACAATTTAGAATTAATATTTATATGTAATGTGTTTTGTGAGATTTTAGGGAAATTTTTTTAAGTCATGAAGTATTTATGAGCAAGTGTGGGGGTAAGGATGTATGATAAGTTATTAATTATAATTTAGGGGTACATTAATCATACTAAAGGGGGTAGTAAATTTATAATTTTATTTTAAATGTTTTCAATGTTTAAAATGTATTTTTTTTTAAATGTATTAGCAGTATATTTAGAAAAAATATTATTCTGAAATTATAAATTAATTTTTAAACATTACATAGTTATGAAAAGAAAATTTTTCCTTATGCATTTAGGAAATAGATGGGAATTTATGTTATTGTGATTAACATTTATATATCACTTTGTGACCAGCAACCTGTTCCCATTACCAGGGTGTTTGCAGTTTTTTACAAAAAATTTAAATAAAATTTAATTCATAAAAAAATTAAAAAAACGACATAGTCTAAACTATAAAAAGTCTAACGACAAACTTTAAATTAAAATTTTCTGAGCACCTTTTGAATGGTTGTAAATCCGAAAAAAAATTTTATTTTTAAATTGTCCATAATTATAAGAATCTTGATTTTTGTGGCTATTTAAGAAATTATACAATGCTGCCTCAAATAAAAAGAAGATCAAATTCAAAAGACAGGTTGACTATAAGTAGGAAATAAAAATATCAACAAAAAAAAAATGACCAAACCAAAAAACAAATGAGAGAATTAAATACCTTGGAAGTATTTCACATCTGATAGTAGACGGAAAAGATCGAAAATAGTCCAACAAGCCAACAACATTACATACCAGCTTACCCCAATTTTGAAAAACCCATTTTTTCCCGTAGTGACTAAAAGACAGATTATAAATTCAATCTTTATACCAACACTGTGCTACCAGAGCCAAACATGGGCACGGACAAAAGAACAAGAAAGGAAAATTACCACATGCGAAATGAGATGCCTGAGGAAAGCAGTAAATAAAACAAGAAGAGACCATATAAGAAATGAGGAAATTAGAAGAACAGTCGGAACAACACCTGCTATTAGATTTATTGAAAAACAGAGACTCAAAAGGTTTGGCCACTTGGTCAGAATGAACCCGAATCAGAGCCGGATTAGCATAGTAGCAGAAGTAGAAAATGCAGGGGCCCCGCGCTTTGGGGGCCCGCGCCTCTGGAGCTAAGTTGTCACTAGTCATAAACAAGGAACCAAGTTTGGGAGGTGGTAAAAATTTTCCCCCTTTCTTTTTTTTTTTTTTGAGGTTAGGGCCAAGGTCATGTTTACTCAATTTCGGACTTAATTGGGAGGTCACACTGAGCTCATTAACAACGTAATTTTTTATTTTTGTATAGGAGTGTCTCTTGTGTGCACACGTTCTAATAAAGAAAACTTGAAAGCTTGAACAAAAGAACAATCAATTTGACTCATAACCCAGTTCAAGTCTCTGTTCGTTCAGTATTTTTTGGGGAAAACTTAGTTTAAAATAAATGCAAGTGGGCGTATGAAATATTGTTCTAAGACATGAGCAGATCTGGGCACTCCTAAATAAATTTCATGTCATTCACGTTTTTGTGAGAAACTGTTTTGCACTCGACTAGATGTCCCAGAAAATAATGCGAGGGGGGGCCAAATGATTAAACAGAAAACTTGGACACACTTGAAGGAGCCCGCAACAAGAAGCCGCAACACAGAGCTGCATAATTTTACAGAGAAGCACACAAACGGACACAGAGAGTAATTTTTATTTGTTCTGCTAACTTTGAATGTATTTAAATCCTCCCATCTTGTTATTTTATTATTATTTATTTTACATAGCTAATTTTATGTTTCAGTGAGAAATTAATTTTAAAAATAGTTTCTATCATTTTTCGTTTTCAATAAATTCAAATGTTTTAAATCAGAGTTATAGTCATGTTAAGTGGTTAAATTACGAAGCACCCTGTATATAATATATCATCATGAGTAAATTGTTATATCATAAAACGCTGTCCAAACTTTCACATTTATATGTTATATTAGTAGAAAGTAGAAGAATTACATTTATTTGTAAATTCATTTCTCTTCCCAGATTGAGATAGACATCATGAGCAGCAGAGCCAAAATACGGGTCGACTTACGCTTCTGGAAGTGCAAAGCGTAAAGCACAAGATAAAAAGGAAAAATATAACCAAGTTCTTGTATCAAAAACACGCAAGCTGTCTAAATTTTTTAATGTCGTGTGTAATGGTGCTGAATCCAAAGAAATGGAAGCAGAAAATATAGAAGTCGCGTCTCACAGTATAGTAGATGAAGATAGTGATATAGAACAATCATCATTCCCAAACATTAAGATAAACAACTCTTCACGATTTAGCCACATTTTCCACAAGACAAACTGAAGTCGAATGTACAGCAAGTCCTTCCAATTTAGCCATATCATTTTCAAGCAAAAGAGAGGCAGAAAGCACAGCACATGTTTCCCAATGTAGCAACATCTTCTAAGCCAAAGCACAAGAAAATAAAATGTACCCCAACGATATTGGTGAATGCCAATCAACTTCAATCGAGATTATTGGATTGCGAAGAAGCACGAAGTGCAACATATGAACAGTATTTCTTGTTTTCCCAAAAAAAAACATACGATAAAGAAAACAATCCAGAATTTAAATCTTTTTTCACATATTTACATAAACCAACAAACAAAACTCATGTGAGAGGTTGTGTTATTCAAAAACTAAAGGACAACTTTTCTGTTTTGTTTGCAAAGTTACTGATTCAGACTGTTTGTCACGGTTTACGAAAGAAGGATTTGACGATTGGAAAACGCAAATAATTTGTTGAAAAGACATGAAGAAAGCACCTCCCATAGACAAGCGATAATTTCTCTGTTAGTTAGCAAAAAGAAAGATGCTCGTGTCGATTCTCAACTTGTAAGCCAAATTGAGACCGAACAAACATATTGGCGGACACTTTTGGGGAATTCTTCAGTAACCCAATTTTAGCAGAACGAGTCTTGCATTTCGGTAGGATGAAATTATTGTTCACCTAATAATAGAAATTATTTAGGTTTGTTGGAATTAATAGCAAATTTGACATTTTTCTGGCTCAGCATATAAATACTTATGCAAATAAAGGAAAGGGACATACATCATATTATCAAAACAACATGTGAGAAATTTTTCCATCTAATTGCATCAAGCTTACTGGATCATATTATTTGCGAAATTAAGAAATGCAAGTACTATTCAGTATCATTTGGGCTCTACTCCAGACATTTTCGCATGTGGACCAACTCACTCTAATAGGCGCTATTTTTACCATCTGGACCAGTGGAAAGGTTTGTGAAGTTCTTGGATATGGAAGGTCATACTGCTGAACAACTCGCCCAAAGTTTACTTGATTTTTAAAGGAAAATGGCATTGATATCAAAGACTGTCGCGGTCAAGCTATGACAATGCCAGCAACATGAGTGGAAATACAACGGCTTACAAGCACGCATTAAGGAGATAAATAAGTACGCAGAATACATTCCCTGCTTTGCACATTCACTGAATTTGGTTGCGAAGTGTGCTGCAGAATGTTGTATAGAAGCATCCATTTTTTTGATTTTGTTGAAAGTCTCTATACATTCTTTTCCGCTTCTACCTATCGATGGGGGCATTCTTACAAAAGCACTGGAAGTACGGTTCAAAACTCCGACTTTGAAGAGACTGTCGGACACCAGGTGGTCTTCCAGAGCTGATGCGACAAAAGCACTTTTATGTGGTTTTACCATTATCAAACAAGTTTTGGGTGACATCTCAAAAACATGGATCAAGGTAGAGTGTCGTAATCAAGGGATGGGCTAGTTTTGGAGATGAGTAAGTTGGGAAAAGGGAATAGTTAGCATTTTATGGAACGGAATTCAGAACGCTTGCAAGGTCTAGCGCTTCATTACAGTCACCTGATCAAGACCTTAACACGGGATATGCTCTTATGAATCGTTACACGGGGACGTTCAAGCAATGCGGTTTCATTTTCAGATATTGGGGCCAAAATCCTGACTCACTGTCAAGAATATCAGCAACAAACTTCACGACGACGCATGCGAAATACTAAGTACGACGATTTTAGTGGCTCTACTACGCTCGATGAAGTTGTAGAAAATCAAACACCCAAACAAAAATTTGAAAGTCAGGTGTTTATTGTCATAATTGATAATGTACTTCTGCCTAGCTAAACGCATGGAAGCGTACCATAGAGTGACGATGTATTTGGAACATTTCGGCAGTTAAAATCTCTTACAGCAGAAGAGATCTTGAAAAGAACTCCAAATATTGTCAGCCTACCAAGAGGATTTGGAAGAAAGCCTAGGCGACGAACTTGTGCAGTTCGCTGAACTTCTTAAAAATAATGTAGCTGCTGCTATTAGCAACGAAAAGAATGAGGCCTTGAACTGCAATTTTATAAACTTATAATGAAAATTATTAGAGTCGTGTTTCCCAAATGTAGAAATAGTCTTATGAATTTACTTGTCTTTAATGATTACTAACTGCAGCGGAGAACGTTCTTTTTCAACATTAAAGCGTATAAAGTGAGTTAAGAAACATGATGGGACAAGATCGTCTAAATAACCTCACCTTAATGAACATTGAATGTAATTTACTTAGAAAAATTGATTTGTCTAGTATTATCTCTAAATTTGCTCACATTAAATCGAGACAAGTTTGTTTGTAAAATTTATGTTTTATTATTTATTATCATACAAAACTTAGGGCCCCGCGCTAAATTTGCTACGGGCCCCGCGCTGGTCTAATCCGGCTCTGACCCGAATACACCAGTTGCAAGAGCGTACAACCTGAAAATGGAATCATCAAGAGGAAGGGGGAGACCAAGAAAAAGATGGGTTGATGGAGTTACAGACATCTTAAAACTCCACAATACCACACCATATCAAGCGACCGAGCGTGCATTATCTCGGAAACCGATCATCAGTTAAACCTGCTCGCCTAGCGGCAAAAGCAGTGAAATGTGTGGGGTCCATATTGTAGTGATGATTGTGGTATTTAATGATGGTTACTTGGACGATAATATAGACAAACACTGTCTTTCCCGACTTCATATATATTTATTTTTGTGATGTTCATCATGAGTAGACACACGTTCGTCCATCTGTCTCTATGTTTCAATTTACCTCTCACCGTCACTCCCTAACTACAAAAAAACGTCATTGTCTAGTTTTGTGTTGCACTTCTACTTAGAGAGTGCAACACATAGTCTCAACTATATAATATCTAACTATACTACACTAACTATCTGGCTAACTGTCCGTTCCTCCGCTGCCATCTGGGACCATGACACCCCTGGGATCGCCGTCGCCACGACGGCGAAATCCCAAAACATCGCACAGGTAAGTCCATCAGGGTTATTTGAGTTGTCCGAGCTGAAGGGACAAGTCACCTCACGTGTTAACGTGGCTCAACAACCTAACTACAACAGCCAACCATGGTCGAAAGAAAAGAAAATCCCGACGGGATTCAGGAGAAAAGTGAACGAGCTAAAAGGGGAAATTCCCCAAGTCC
>JADZMA010002151.1:0-13104 GCA_020796225.1 Arion vulgaris
AATTTTTAAAGGGTATTACATATGGGGAAGACTGCAGTAAAACTATGTAAATGGAAACAAAAAAAAGTACTGTATTTTTACAAAAAAAAAAAACAATACAAAAATTTGAAAAGGTCTTTATCAAAAACAATATAACGGTGGAATTTTGCACACACAAAGACTAAAAAACATCCAAACGGTCCTAAAAATCTTTTCAATAAAATTTATTCGCCAGTGGTTCCCGGGGGCCCAATTTGGGAAAAATAGAACCTGTTATCCCGCATTTTAAAAGGCGACTAGGGAAATTTTGGTAAAATGGGATACATTTAAAACGTGAAGTTTTGGGTTTAGGGGTCTCAAATCAATTAACTTTCCATTCTTGCAAAGATAAAAATTTCTCAAGGTGATTAAAATTGGTGAAACAGCAAAAAGAAGATATGACTAAAAAAGACCAAAAAATTTTTCAAACAGAATTTGAAATTTGTGTTAAAAAAGTTTTATTTATATACACAATGTTTAGAGCTTTTTTTTTAACTGATATAATCAATAAAATAACAAACAAAACTCTAAATTGCTAATTTAAATTTGGACATGTTGAGAGAACAAAATTATAAAAACTTCATGAAAATATTTTTTAAATTCACATCAAATACTTCATCCATGGATTCAGCTTCCCGACTCTATATCATTATTTTAACTTTGCAAACGATTTTGGGTGCCGGGAAAAAAAAAAAGGAAATAAAGTTATAAGAACAGCAGAACAAATGTAAAACCCAGCGTTTAAAAAAAAATTTTCTAATCCACCTGTCAGGACATGAAACCCCAAGGGAGGGGGTGCCCTTGCGGGGATTTTTATGCCGTTAAAAATTCTTTGTTTTTTAATTTCCCCTCTCCATTCCCCTACTTTGATGACAATGGGAAAGAAGGTGATGAATAACAGTGTTCGGGGGTTTTTCTTATTATAATGGCATGTTGGCTTGGTCCCCCTGACCTCAGTTGCTTCTAAAACACAGAAATTTTCAAGGCATTGGAAATTTAAAAGAATCATGACTTAAAAAGATTTTTTGCTCAAGAATTGGGTTTAAAGGGGTTTTTCTGTACCCTAGATGACTTTAGGAAAACTCACATCTCTGACCCATGTTTACTTGTTTTTCAACCTTCCACAGAACACATTTTGGGGATGTCTCTCTAAATTTTAAAAACTAAAGTTGTTGAGAAAAATAAGTTTTCTAGATTGTTGTCTTTTAAAGGGATTGGTTCCCCTTTTCTGAAAATAAAGTTTGGACAAAAAAACAAAAAAAGATAATTCTTACATTTACAAAAAGTTTATTCATCCCCGTCTGATTTTTCCCACACATGAAAAAAGGGGAAATTTATTTAAAACATTTTTCAAAATTAAAACAAAAAAATTCTTCTTTACTAGAATCTCCCTTTTTGGGACAAAAATAAAACGAAAATTTGAGGGGTCTTTTCAAGTAATTCAAAGGGTAAGTGACAATTTTTACATGAAAAGGCCAACAATCCGTGAGGTTAAAATGTCTCCCAAAAGGTACAGGTTTGCTCCTTTGGACCATCTGAATTTTTTCCAGATCCCTGCCCCAGGAAGGGAACCCATTCAAACCCTATCAAACAGCGAAAAAATGTGGGTCACATGTTCAATTTGAGACAAAAAAGAACCTTGCAGTTCAAAACAATGGGGAAAAGCCTCCCCGGGAAAAAAATTCATTAAAAAATAACAACATACATCGGGGAAAGACAATTTGTAATTAAACATCAGTGACAAGAAGATTAGACAAGTTTAAAAAATAAAAATTCCAAAAAAATTTTCCAAAAATTGGGGACCCTCCCCTGACAGTTTTTGATAGTGGATCTTCCTGTAAAAGATCCCCGGGGTTTTTCTCCCCGTGTGTGGTTTTATCAAAATAAAGCCCATATAGTAAGGGGTATTTTTTAAAAAAAAAACAAAAAAACCCCAAAATTTAATGAAAATTATGAATGAAAAGAAGTCATTTTTTAAAATTTTGCAAAAAAAAATTTAATTTTTTTTAAAAAGAATTACTTTTTTGGGCCTGTTGTTAAAAAGCAGAAAATGGCCCAGAATTCATGATCCTTCAACTTAAATAAATTGGGCATCAGCCCAAGAAAATTTTAAATCATTAAAAAATTCAACTTTACCGTCAGAATTTTGGGAAACGAAGCAAGATTGGCCAAATTTCCCCATCTCCCCAAAAACCCTTTCAAAAAAGTCTTTTGTGCCCCAAAAGAACTTCTCAAAAAACTGCATACATATCAGCAAGAAATATAATACAATCACATTTTTCTTTTAAAACGCTCCATATCAACCCTTGTTTTTGTCTGTTATTTTTATTGATCTATAAGAACGATTATATGTTGTGCCATTTGTGCCTGTGGCCAGCACCTCTAATTTCTCGTGCTTTTTTCTTACTGGTACTTCCCCGGTCCCATACCCCCTTTAACTGCCTTGTGGGGCATTTTACTATTCTTTGCCCCCCCCCCGGGCCCCGGGAAAACAATATCCAAAAAAAACGAGTTGGGAAAAACATGGGATTAAGACAAACTTTTTTTACGAGATGGACCAGAAGGTAAATGGAAATGTGAAAAAAATTGAAGGGGCAGTAAAAAATGGCCCCACAAAAAAAAAGGCGCTGTAAGTGAGCTACAAAAAAGGGAGTAAGTTCGAAAGCGACAACATTGAATATATAACAATTTTCAAGCAACGAAAGGATGGGAAAAGTAAAACAGGAAATGAAAGAAATGAATCCGCTGGAACCAATAAAAGAAGAATTGTGTTTTTGTTGGTAAACGTAAAAACAAAGTACTACATTTACAAAACAAAAAATGACGATAAACCAGCTTTAAAAAGGCCCAAACCGTAAAAACAAAGTACTACAGTTTTTGTGTTTTTTTTGCTCCCCGTGAAGCAGTCACAGTCTAGAGAGGCTCAGTTACAACCTGTCTTAATGCGTCCCGATGGATTAAAGTGGACTCAAGTAAACTTTTTTTCCCGATTAGTCCTTTTTTTTATCTGGGTTTATATCAAAGGGGTTTAAACCATTCATGTCTTTTGGTCAAGACTATCCCGCTGGGAGAAGTATGTGCAGTTCCCAAGTGGGTATTTTGAAAAAAGGAATTAAAAGTTGGGCCAAAGTCCAATACCTTTTGAACAGCCCTACCAATATAACTTTTTCAACAGAATATCTACACATTGCTCAATACAGTGTAGGTAATATATAACTTTCAACTGTCAATTTTTAAATGTATGCAATAGTGACATCTGTAGCTTAAAGGGGTAGTGAGCTGATCACAAGCCCAGCGTACCTGTTGAAACCCGGTGGGCAAGTTAAACAAATTGTTCATGAGATTTGTGCAATAAATAGACCTCGTTCGAAAGCAGTGACAAACTACTGAACTTATGAGTGGTGCCTAGAAATCAATGATTTACATGGTTGATGTCGCCCTAAAAGGATATGCCATGATTTTTTCATTCATGCAATACAACACAGTGTGTAGAACTTCTTAAAAAGTGAAATATTTAACATTGCTCAACAAAGTGTGGTAATGGGTAACTTCCTCAACACATGATTCTGAGGTCCTGGATCTACTTTCAACTCTGAATTGCACTTCAAGCTTGTCCTTTAGAACATTCTGCCTTCAAGTGATTCCGAGTGTCTCATGAGGATCCTGAGTAGATAGCAATAATAGAATATCATAGACAATGTCACCAATGGCAGACCTTTGCAAACATGATCATCTGTAATTTCTACCTAATTAATAAACATCTTTTGTTTCAGATATCTTCATAAAATTAAGTAACCATGTTTCCTTCAACTTGACCCTTACTTTTATTTTTTATACTCCCAAACTGTTGATATTTTATTTATTTATTTTTTCTAAATAAAAATTTAAAATTTAAAAAACCCAAAGCAATATAAACTAGAGAAAATGACTAATAATCCTTTTTCATCTTGGTGAAACAAATTAAGGCAGTAAGAAAGAAAAAAAATTTAAGAAAGAAAAAAGTTCTGAGATTTTCACATGAGAAAAAAAAATGTAGAAGAAGTAAAAAAAGAAAAAAAAATTAAATGTGGCAAGAAGAAATAAAACAAAAGCAGTAGAAAAGTAAAATGTGGCAAAATAAGAAAATAAATTTAAAAAGAATCAAACAAGTAATAAAAGTGTTCAGAAAAAGTAGCTATGAATGGAGCTAATCATATATTTATGAAAATGAGGGTTCATTATGCATTATGGTAAGGTTGTGGCGTGGGGAAATCGGGAAGGGGTGATGAACAAATGTAGAGGACGGGGCTAATGGAACTTTTAAAATAAATAGACACAATAAATGTAACTGGCAAACTTTTGATTTGTCAATGGGGCTACTTTTATCTTGAACACCCTGAGAATAGAGAATGGAAATTCCAAACCCAAAAAAATCTACAAAACAAAGTATGGAAGACCAGTGAAAACCTACGCACAACACCCTGTTTATGACACATACTGGGGTAGTTGAAGCAGAAGAAGAAGATAGAATAGTAAGAAGGTAAAGCAGCAAAAAAAAACCAAATCCATGATTTTTCCATATACAATCTGTATCTACGTTTTTTATTGCTACAATTCAGTGCTAACATGACCGAGTGTCTATATGGTTTTAAGACATTATTTTTCTATCATTTTAATATACATTTCTGTGTTTCATACTCTGCCATTTGTCAGGGGAGCGTCAGTAGATAGTCCAAAAAAAGAAGTGACGGGCTGAAAGACACAGATATTGCGCCTCACTGTAAACTGACACTTTCTTTTCTCCAACCTGTTTGTCTCACAGTGTTGGGTGAAGAAAATTTCTAAAACAGGCCTTTGTGTGCGATTCGTGAATGGGGTACAATGCGACACAATGTAACTAAAGCTGTTTTCAGGGTAAATGAAGAAACATCGTTATACAAAAACAGCTCATATTCAAGCTTTAAAGCTCTTAGCTAGGGGCTTATCTGTGGCTAAGTGGTTAGGTCTTTGCCTTGAGCTTTCCGTGGGTTCGAATCTGGACTGCACCGTTCTATTCCGTGAATCCTTTTTTCGGAGACCCCTAGAATTGTTGCAGGAGCTACAGAGTTCTCCGTGCAATACTTGACAGGCAGCATCCATTTCTGTGGAGAGGAACAGCTATAGGGTAAAATCCGTGGAATCAAGTCAATCCTCCAGCTTTAGACCTTTAGCTCATATTGATGATCATCTCCACCCTTAGAGAAAATAGTGTATGCAAGCACTCAAAGTTTCAGAACATACCAGACAGTAAATGTGATACATTTCAGCATGTATAAAATACTTACAACTATCTCATCATACTCCTCATCATCCCCTTCCTGAAAGTAGATAAAACCAAGAAATATTTGAGAATATATTAAATTATACAAGCACCCTCCTATTAAAATCTAATAATATCCAATAACAGAACCTATGGAAGGAAGGGGTTTGAACCCAAATCTATGGCTTTGATAGAATTTCTATCTTAAATCGATGTCGGTTAGATGAAAGACCAGATCATCTGTAAAATTCAGATCTTCAAGATGGCTAGAGATAGTCCACTGAATTCTATTTTTGTTGTCTAATATTGTTGACAACATGATCCAGTTAACAGCCAGTAAGAAGAGGAATGGTTTCAGCTAAACAACAAATTGTCAAAAGCATTTATTCAACTTTATGCTACCAGCGCCTAAACATGGACAATGAATAAAGTACAGGCACAGAACTTAACCATATGTGAAATGCGTAGTCTCCAAAAGGTCTTTCTTTTCTCCAATCCTGTTTGCCTCACAGCGTCAGGTCTAGCTCCAAAAGGTCACAGACACAAAAAGAGACAGTCACAAATACCAGCATCAGAGAGAAGGTTGGAACAAGACCTACTTGAGTTATATAGAAAAACAGAGAATGAAATAGTTATGTCACCTAGTAAGAATGCAGCCAGACCACACTTCTATAAACCATTTAACAGCAGAACATCAGTGTCAAAAGATGGATATATGATGTCTATATCATGCTAAAAGATGAAGAAACTATCAGCCAAGCCCTTCGAGAAGTGCAAAACAAAGAAAGAAGACAATAACACTGGGCTAAATATAGTGAGTGACAGCAAAAGAAGTTGCTTAATGGCCAAATCTGCTTTATCATTGCAAGGATTGTTGATAACCATGTAGTATGCTATATTTTCATTCATCACTACCAATTGTCCCCATTTGGGTATAGTGTAAATTACATCTCTCAACCTGCACTATTCATGACATATTTCATTTCTCATGCCCTTAAGTAAGCTTGTCACAGGAAACTCACAAATACATAGCATCATTTTATCAACAGAAATAAAAGTATGTATCGCATCCGAACAAATAATATATCTCTATTACAATCTACGACCATTTGAATGCCATACTTCTGGATTCATTTCAAGCAGTTAACATTACAACCTGATAGTGATATGACATGCAGTCCATAGCAATGACATTGAACAAAAAGTAATTGTGTTAGAGTTTATCCCAATAATTGTTTTAGTGTTGCAAGATCATATTTACATTTCTGTAGTTTGCTCGATATGAGAGACTACAATTAAACGATTTCAGGTATTTCAGTCTGCCATGCATGAACAGCCAGTCTCATTATGAAATTGTTCAAAGAAACTACATCATGCACCATTTGTCAAATTATTTATAAGCTAGACTCACATCACTGAGATAACTGTATCTGTCAACCAGTTCTTGCAATGAGCTAGTCCAGTATGTGAGAATGTCATCTATCGAGACAACGTTCATCCTGGTCTTGTGGGTAGTATCTTGGCCACTTTGATCATATAGATTTTGAACAAGAGAGATAATAGTGGGGATCTTTGTGGCAATCAGGTTCATATATCTTGAGGTTATGATGTCTAGGACTCTTGATGGTGTGCATGTCAAGATGGTGTGCATGTCAAGATGGCGTGGCAAGCTGGATGCTAATTTAAGCCGAAATCCTAACCGAAGTCAATTTCCAGTTTTGTCTTTAGATGAAATTTGTGTATTCTAGCCTAAATGTGATAGACTAGTGCACCGTGTGACCCATCATAAGTGATTCTGAAGCCACTGGGATCGCCTATCAAACCGACAGTGATATAATCTAATAAATGCTCGAAGAATTATGAAGAGATTTATAGTGGGCCTCAGAGATAACAAAGGCGACGCAAAACACTACTTATGAAGCGCTCGTTCTATAAATCTCTTCTTATCCTGATGCTGTGAGCAAAACAGATTGAGAAAAGAAGTGAAGCAAAGAGTGCATCGGGATTGTAAAGTACACCTTGTTGCATGCATCCTCTAAATCAATGGTTACAGTGAACGTTTCTTATTTGCACTGGAATCTGCTAAACACTCGCAAATGTAACCGTTAACGAGGTTATACGAAGTCTCATTCAATGTCTGTAAACCACCAAGCAATTAACAGGACAGCACTTTTGTAATAATTTATAATAACATTAAGCGTGCATCAAATATTACAATCGATATAGTCAGTACGTGAATATTCTCAATTAATGTTTTGTTTTGTGGTGTAACAATGACTTTAAACCATATACCGGTCACATTCAATCAAGGTCAACAAGTGTGAAAGAAAGTGAGGCAAAAATAATCATAATTTAAGTTAATATGACGTCTATTGAAAGTCATCAAAATCAGAATCTTGGGCAAAATATGGAGAACATTTAGCTGAACTATGCACTAAGGCACCAAGAAAATTTTACAGAAGCATTAAGGCAATGAGGCTAAGAGAAGAACAATTCAATCCAGTCACCATTATAAATAACAAGTCTAGGAACCTCTTACCAACAGCAAAGATATTAAAGACAGATGGAAAGAATATTTTACTGGAACTGTTAAACTAACACAAGGTACAGAAACATTTCAATTGAAACATGGAAAATACCAACAATTGAATATCTTAGAATCCGAAGTTGAAATGGCACTAAATCAAAGCAAAAGAAGGAAGGCAGCAGGGATAGATGGTATAACAACAGAAATGTTACTTGCGTCTAAGACAACAGCAATAACATGGCTGACCAGAATTTTTAACATAGCCTGGGAGGACAAGAGGTTCCAGATGACTGGCAGAGAGCTATTATAGTCCTAATATGGAAGAACAAAGGAGACAAAAGAGAATGTGAACATACAGGGTATCTCTCTTTGAGCCAAATAGGAAAAATGTTTGCAAAAATATTGGAGCAAGAGCAGACATATATTAGAGCCCCAGTTACAATAGCCAGTTTGGGTTTAGGAGGGTAAGAAGCTGCACAGACGCAATATTTACACTAAGACAGATCTGCGAACAAACAATTGAATACAATCAAAGTAAACAGCTTATATTTATAGACCAAGAAAAGGCATTTGATAGAGTAAACAGGTGCAAACTATGGAAGATCCTTGAAGAATATGGCGTCAAGGGACAACTATTAGGTAACATCATGGCCTTATATCAAGATAGCCAGAGTACAGTAAGAACTACAGAAGGAATGACCGACTGGTTCTCCATTACATCAGGTGTTAGACAAGGTTGTGTCCTTTCACCACTACTCTTTATCGCATATATGGATAAAATAACTCAAGAGTCAATTCAGATAATGATGAAATAAATGAACTGCTTTTTGAAGATGATCAGTGCCTGATACATCAAAATGAACAAGATCTACAACATCATATTGACACTTTGAACAATAATTGTGTGAAACATGAAATGAAAATCAACAACACTAAAACAGAAATAATGAATATGGGAAGAAAACATAATAATCTAGATATCCATGTCAATGGCACTAAAATAAACCAAGTGAAAGAATTCAAATACTTAGGAAGCATATTCACAGAAGACGAAAACTGGATAGAGAGATAGAGGCTAGAGTACAAAAGCAAATGCTGTAACCTACCAGCTAGCCCCATTGTTAAGGCACCTCCAAATTTCACAGGCAGCTAAGAAACAAATGATCAACAGCATTTTTATACCTACTTTGTGTTACAGAGCCAAACATGGACATTGAGCAAAGCGCAGTCACAAAAATAACTACATGTGAAATGCGTTGCCTGAGAAAAGTTACCAACAACACAAGAAAGACAGAATCACCAACATCAGCATAAGAAAGAAAGTTGGCACAAACCGTGCTTGAATTATATAGATAAACAAAGAATGAAGTGGTTTGGCCACTTAATAAGAATGCATCCAAACTCCACAGTATACAGAGTCTTCTACAACAGAACATCGGGAAAGAAGGCAAGAGGAAGACCACGGAAAAGATGGTTAGATGGCGTGGCAGCATCCTGTGAAAGAGCAAAGATAACAATCACACAAGCCACCAGAACAGCGCTAGACAAAAACAGAAAACACGACACTGGGCAACAACCCGGTAGCAGTGTGACGACAAAGAAGAAAGAAGATGACGTCTATTTAACGATTTACTCAAATTCAAAGCTGACTACAGTTTTTCAAAACTTAATAAGATGTCAGCAGTCCATTACAAATAATAATATTAAATATAACTATTATCATTTAATATGCAAACATACACTTTTGTCTGCCAAAGGTTATACCTTTCTTTCGTCCAAGTTACAAGGAACTTCGTTACTCACAACCATTTTGAATTCGAAAAACCAGGACACAAATTTCAGAAATGCAGATTTTATCACAACTAATGTTAGGGTAGAAAATATAGATTGGCTAGTGATTAGTTACATTTAACCAAACGGGCACAACACCACGATAGGTCTATTGCTCGTGTTGGTCTTCTCCAGTAGATGAATAAGAGTTGGCATATTGATTGTGAGGACATCAATCACGGAAAAGAGTGGATATCAATACCCACTGAACACAGACAATCCATTGTAGTAGTCACCACAGTAAATAAACCAAGTCGAGATTCACTGGCTACAATAGTCAACGCAGAAGTTAAAGCGTTAATAAAAGACTACACATAGCTAGGGGAAGATGATATTGTCCACACTGATGGTAATGTGATTCGGCACAGTCGAAGTGCATGGGTCTTTACGGTTAGAACTAAAGGAAAAGTCATCAAAGAGGCAAGTGGCGCTATGTCAACTACCAACAGCATGACTATGGAGGTCATGGCGCTGACAAAATCACCGAAGCGGCTATAGACACAAACATTCATCCATGCATGCATGCTCAGCGACTCTATGTGCATCATACAGAAGACCAAGACCGGTTATGTACGAAGGCAGTGGATGCAATTAATACAAAATGCGACAATGCATACACTTCCTTATCTTTATCCCAGGTCATTCTGGGATGTGCGCAAGTTATGTATACCGATAGATGCGACAAGACGGGAAAACCACGAGAGAAACTCCAGTAGATACATCAAACAACACAGAACGGGAATTGTTAGTCTAAACACACTGAAATACATGCTAGAGAGGAGATCGGAGCAATTATGGACATGACCGATGTGCGATGAAGAGGATCCTCAAATGAACAATGCTGACTGTTGTCGTCGTTTGCTGTTATACATGTCAATCCGCCCACAATTACTTCCATATGGAATACGAAAATCAAGCCATGTTTCTGTGTTATGATAATACGACGAACTATCAAAATACATAATTGAAACAAAATTGAGTCAATATTAGAATGTCGATAAAAGCACACCATTTACAAAAGAAAAAATGCGTTTTGTTATAGTGATAATTTGTATAGTGACCGTCCACATTTGATATCGATTTTGAAATTTAAAAATAAACATAAAAACAAATGATGCACTTTTCTATGTGCTCCTACTTTACTTCTGATCTGTTGATCAACACCCTCTCTCTTCGATCCTTTACTTGAGAGATCTAAAGTACATGTACCTCTAATGTCGAAGAAGAGTTCGCCTGAATGGTGAGAGACACTGGTATAAGGAAAAGCCTTCACATAAAATAAGTCAGAGGCATCATGAACACGCCTGAACTCATAGCGGACAATCGAAAAAGTGTCAGTATTTTAAAATAGCAATTTTAAAACAAGCAACACAATTTTTAGAAATGGGTTTAAAAGGTGTACACAAGTAATAAAAGGTTGAAAATTAAGGGTGTCTAGATACTCTAGACCATAGATTCCCAACATTTTCAGCTCACCGCCCACTTTGCTCAATATAAACTTTGTAACGCCCCCTCCAAATTATAACCGTTTGCAAACGCCCCTCCACATATATACATGCCCTATTTTCTTTTGACATAGAAAATTGATATATATTTCTGTCATACATGGTCAATTTTCAAATGATTATATGCATGAAATAGAAAATTGATGAAAAATAGATCGTGTAAGACGGGCATAAGATGAATTTAAAAGCAGAATTCAAATTTTAAATGATTATTCAATCGCAAAATCACGAAATAAATTTATTTTAACATATTTATTAATAATTTCTTCTTTAAGGAGCCCATAATCGCATGAACACCCCCTCCCCCAACTCTTCTGAACACACTATCGTCCCTCCTAGAACGGTCAGCGTTCACTGGGAGGGGCGGTACCGCCCACTTTGGGAACCGCTGTCTGACCGAGGAAAGTGCCCACCTAGTATTTTTGTTTGTCTCATTTATGACTTCTTTCATTGCGTCGAAATGTGGACGACCCAATTAAGGGCATAGCTATATAATTAGTCCTAATTAGTCTCCCGTGTGTTGCCAGGGCTACAAAGGGAGCACAGAATAGCAACACTGCGACCTACAAGGCATGTCGTAAGAGGCGACTGAGGTAGGCTAGGAAGCTACCTAGTAAATAAAAAGCATCGCAGAAATCGGATGTGCTGGCATACTTGTAGACGCATAACTGGCGTAACAAATACACTCCTTAGGCTCAGATCACATTCAAATCACACAGAGTGGTTAACATGTGGTTGATAAGGAGCGTTCGAAGAAGAAGTCTGTAAATAGCAAAATAAAAGTACCAAAAAATATGTAATTAATATTTAAATCTTTTGTCTATGGTTTTTTCCATATCTCATGAAACAATGTCACACTGTGTAGGCAGATTACTTCATATTTGTTATTTTGTGAATTCAAGTGGTTCAGGAAAAAAGTGGGTACAACATCAGTACCGATCTTCATCAAGTAAAAACAAATTAAATGGTTCGACCACATAAGCAGATTACTAACAGACAGTGCGCCCCAAAAAGCAATGCTACTCCGATACAGTAGATACAAAGCAAAAGGCCGTCACAAAATGTGGATCTCAGAAGTAATAGATACAGTGGAAAACATTATTTATGAAGCGCACACTAAATCACGTTCTATAAATCTCTTATTATGAAAACTGAGGCAAAAACAGAGAAAAGAAGAAAGAAGAGTGGTTTATTTCTGTGTAATCTTTATTAAAAAAATATTGTGACGGATAATATTAATACTGCTTCCAATACAGTAGTACTATTACTCTATCATTATACATCGGAATCAGCTATACTACCCAGTGACGATTGTGACAGATCAATACCTTATTCATTTTGTTTTAGTTAGAATTATATAATTTATTGCAGAAACATATTTTACACGAAGAACGGAAGCTCGTTTGTGTACAAAGTTTATTTTGAGCAAGAAAGTGGGAGACGTCAGAAGTACAACCGACATTAGATCTAGGAGGAACATACAACAAAACGAAAATGGAAACACATTTAGATATACCGGATAAAACTTTGTCCAATGAATCAGTGGAAAGTGAAATTGACATCAGCTCATTTATTGTTCCACAAGTAATGCGTAGAGCTGATTCAGACTCATCCGAGAGGTACGATATCACAAACTTTGTTTACCGTTTTAAGTGTTTAACTAACAAATAAATTGAGAGTATGTCAAGTATGTGTTGTTGATTGTTGAAGTGAGTAACTTACTAAATGCAGATGTAATCATATTATTCCCCATGTACAGAAATACAGATATGACGAAATATGTTAAAATATAGGTAGAACAGGTTAAACATTTTGATTTTGACAGTATTATGTGCAAATTGGGAGATTAGCGCCGTAAAGGTCGCAAGACACGGCAGAGGGTTGGGCACATGGTCTGAGACTATCGACTAGGACAAAGAGGGTTGTGGGTTCAATCCCATAATTTA
>JADZMA010002152.1:0-13103 GCA_020796225.1 Arion vulgaris
GAGTTCCTAGTCCTATCGGAGACGGACGAGTACTTTCGGTGTTAGATGCGAGCATCTTATCTCCAGGCCACCGGACACCCTCCCTAACATTCCTTTATATAGGAACGAGCTTACTCAAATCACAGCCGGGCTCTCAGTCTGGGCCATACACTGGATTTCTCTTCCGTAAAGTGGTCTGACATTTTGTGTGTTTGAAACGATAGAACGTCAGTGTGTCTTGTTATTTTACTCGATTTTGAGTCCTTGGATATTTATCGACAACAAATATTTGGATTACTGATATTGCAGAGTGTTAAATTGAATTTGTGCGTATTGTTTTCATCTTAAAATGGTCAAAAAGTGTTGTGTTTCTGGATGTAAATCGAACTACGACTCGACTAAAGAATATGTGAGTGTTTTTTAAATTCCCATCAAATTCTGATAGGAGAGACAGATGGAAGAAATGCATTCCACAAAAAGACTGGTCACCAGCTAAATCAAGCTTTGTGTGTTGTAAAACATTTTCATCCATGTGACATTATATTGTCTGATACATTTATAGATAAATGTAGAATTAAACATGAACTTCCTCGAAGTATCCTGGTTTTAAAAAACTGCTTATCCATCTCTTTTTCCTGAATTGCCATCTTATTTATCGAGTCAACAACCACAATCTCGTAAAGATCCAGAAATAAGAGTAGCAGAAATCGTCAGCAAAACATGACAATAGAACAGCTGAGTGGTTGTCTGCAGATATTATACAAGATTTTCCAACTTTACAGGGTGAGATAACAGCAAAGTTAAAAGACTTGTTAGATAAAAACTGGAGAATGCATAAAGTCACAGATGATATATTTACTTGTCTTGTTTTGTATACTATCAGTGTAAAAGCAAACAGTGCACCATCCATTTCTGTAAGTGTAAATGTTTTACCAGACATGAGTGTACAAGTTTATGTAGAAAATAAACAAGTGTCTGGTAAATATCTTGATTGGATTTTAATTAACAGTAAACTTGAGAGGTGGTCACAGCTGGAAAATTTACTGATCCAATACAAAGATACTGATCCTGCTACTTCTCCAAACATAAAGAGTATTAGTTATTTATTAGAAGAAGCATGTAGTAGTTTAGAAATTGTTAGAGAATTAATATTATCATCTGAAGATACTAATACACCTACATGAAAAACAACTAACATTTATCTTAGAGCAGGTACAACTTGTAAATAAGGACAAATACAGAAGACGCTACAGTAGTTGTACATTATGCTTTTTCTATATGGTTTTCTTGAAATCTCCTGCATGCTATAGATTTATCAGAAAATCTCTTATTATGTCTCCCACATCCATCTACATTTAAAAATTTAACTTCTCCTTATTCATTGTCTAATGATGATGGCAGCATTTCTACATACATGAAATTTAAAGAGTGTAGACTTTCTGAGTTGGAAAAGATTGTGGCAGTACAAATGGATGAAATTCATATCAAATCAGCTGTAACATACTCAGGTGGTAGGTTACTTGGTAGGGCTGAAAACTCTATGCAATCAGCAACAACAGTACAGGCTTTTCTCATTTCCTCAGTGTTTGAGGTTGTCGAGCTGTCGCCTATGTACAGGATGACATCAGAGGATCTTGACACAAAATTGCTTCAGATCATCAACAGTGTATAAAAGTGTGGTTTCACAGTTCTGGCAGTACTTGCAGACAACAACTCAGTTAACCGTAAAGTTTATATAACCTTCTAAAAACAACAGTACATATATAGAAAATCCTGGAATT
The DNA here is from genome assembly GCA_020796225.1 of Arion vulgaris. Taxonomy (NCBI): domain Eukaryota; kingdom Metazoa; phylum Mollusca; class Gastropoda; order Stylommatophora; family Arionidae; genus Arion; species Arion vulgaris. Next base: position 1,761 of record JADZMA010002152.1, read on the forward strand.
GCTGGTAAAAAAATCTTTTTATTGTATGACTCAGTGCATCTGTTGAAATGTCTGTGGAGAAATTGGCTGAACCAGAAAGATGCAGAGCAGACATTATCATATCCTGCCACAACCGAGTTACTTTTGAATAAAACATCAATCTCAAATTGTACTAATTCTAGCCAAGAAGCAAGTGCTTCTTTTTCACATTTGAGTTGCTTTGTGTAGAAGGTACAGAAGAATCATTAGTATATATTGCTGGATATGTCTCCAGTAAGATCAGTAGGAAAACTCAGTGCATTTCATATAAGGCCTTGATACAAATGGAGAAAACAATGACAGTTGATGTTCAGCCAGAGATTGCAACTGACTACATTCAATTACTGGATAGAGGAGGGCTTAAATACCATCTAAACTGATTACACTGTTGACGTGTGTCATATGCTCTATACAGAGCTCATATCACCAGAATTAGAAGCAAATTTCTGCTTGTAAACAGCAAAAAGCTCTTATCCATATTGTTACATGTAGTATTGTGAAAACATTGTGTTGATGAATTTAGTGGATGTAAGCTAATGGATGTCCAAAGGCAAGCATTATTTCAAAAGCATTATCCGCACTGTCTAATGTATTCTTAAACAATTACAGAAAAATGCATAATGATAAAACAGTCAGTTCTTCTAACAAGAGAAATTGCAAATTTTCACATTAAGTTTCATCAATTAACACTTTGCAACAACCTTCAGTTTATACATCAAAATCTCAAGGCAAACTTTAAGAAACAATATGATAAGCTAATTTGCAATGTTTGCATGACGGCGTTTTGTTTCAGTTCATCTGATATAATTTGCTGTATGTGCTTCAAATGTCCATAAAATGTATAAACTTGGAAGGGTACTTCAAATTTCACTAGCAAGTAATTGTTTATAGTCAATTGTTTACAATATTTATCATTACATATCAATGATCTAAGTAAGATGGACATTTATAAAAGAACAACAAAGTGTGCTACAGTTAAAGCAACTTTTGTATATGTTAGAAATGTATATTGTACCTTATTATACAACTATGTATTACATTATAATGCAACTGTTGTTCTGCAATACTTTGTTAATCATTTTGAGCTTCTACATTGAATTTTCTTAAAGCTGTGTTAAAAATGAATAAAACCAAATATGAATAAAACCATGATCATTTGATTAAAATAAAATTCATTTATGACCATATCTCAAGTTTATTATTATCTATAATCCATTTACGATGTTTGTCATGAAATGTATGTCTGTACAGTAATGGATTTCGTAAAGAGATCTTAAGAATATAGTCAGCCCTTTCTTATCTAGGTCAGGAATACCTGGCGAGTTGTACGGCCTGGGCTAGAGCCGGCTGTGCTCAAATACTCACTAGGATTGAGGTATCCATCTGTGACGGTTTTTTCATTCTTATTTACAGTATCGAGACCCCGTTTCACTACGTTTTGTCACAATTCTCTGTATTCATGTCACAGTGACATGAGTCATTACAAGTGACTGGAGCGGCTGTGACAAGACTGGCTTGTGACAAGTGACTGGAGCTGGCTGGTGGACAAAGTGACTGGAGCTGGCTTGGCAAGGACTGGAGATGGCTGGTGGACAAGTGACTGGAGCTGGCTGGTGGACAAGTGACTGGAGCTGGCTGGTGGACAAGTGACTGGAGCTGGCTGGTGGACAATGATGGAGCTGACTGGTGGACAAGTGACTGGCTGATGGACAATATGGAGCTGGCTGGTGGACAGGCTGGAGCGGCTGGTGGACAAGTGACTGGAGCTGGCTGGTGGACAAGTACTGGAGCTGGCTGGTGGACAAGACTGGAGCTGGCTGTGGACAGCGGATTAGTAAATAAATGACTTTAAACATGTTTTAGGACTTCCAACAAAAACAATCACCAAGCCCTGAAGTCGAACCATAAACCCGCCCATGTGGTGCCAGGGCCCGCAATAGAAGCAAAGAATAGTACCACTGCGACCTACAAGACATTCGTAAGAGGCGACTGATGTAGGACCTATTATAGGGAAGTTACCTAGTAAATAAAAAGTATCGCAGAATTGGATGTGCTGCCTACTTATAGGCAGATAACTGGCACAACGGACAATCGCTCTTAGGCTCAGACTACAAACAAATTACAAAGATTGGTTTAACAAGTGGTCAGTATGGAGCGTTTGAAGAAGAATCAGCGTACATAAAGTTAACACATAAAAATATGCCACCAGACGTTGTTGATATTTAATCTGAGTTTCCTTCGAAATCACAACTGTAGCGTAATAATATATTCCTGTGCTTGTCTGTTATTCAGGTCTGCCAGGGTGTGTGTGTGCATGTGTGTGTGTGTGTATGTGTGTAGTTTCTTATGTTAACGTGGAAGTCACGCACGTCCAATGTGTCTGTGAGTCGAAGTAAACAAGTGATATTCTCTCGCCTGTTCTCGTCAGATCTGCTGTCACGTTTTAGGTTAAACCCTCGGTTTGAACTTCGTCATGTGAGTCTGGACACGAGGAACGGAGGGTTTGGTGGGAAATATGATAGATAATATTTGAGATAATAACGAGAAATATGATAGATAATATTTGAGATAATAACGAGAAATATGATAGATAATATTTGAGATAAGAACGAGAAATATGATAGATAATATTTGAGATAATAACGAGAAATATGATAGATAATATTTGAGACAATAACGAGAAATATGATAGATAATATTTGAGATAATAATGAGAAATATGATAGATAATATTTGAGATAATAACGAGAAATATGATATATAATATTTGAGATAATAATGAGAAGTATGATAGATAATATTTGAGATAATAACGAGAAATATGATAGATAATATTTGAGATAATAACGAGAAATAGAGAGTGATATAGAGAGCTGTGAACTTCTGTATCTTAACCGATAGTGAGCTCGATCACAAACCAAGCGTACCTGGTTCAAACTCCACGGCGGGCAGTTTGAAGACAATTGTTCCCGTTGATTTTTACGAACAGTAAAAATAGACCTCACCTTTCAGAAGCAATGACAAACTACTGAACGTATAGGGTGCCTATAAAATCAACAACTCGTTTACTGGGGTTGATGACGACATCATGTGAAGAATATGCTACAATTTTCCATGGAGAACGAGGTCAAACATGGACAACAACAGCAGCTAATGACCAGAAAATCATAACGACAGAGACGAGGTGCCTTAGAAGAGCTGTCCCCTTATAAGAACGATTTTCTGGTCAACACTATGCTACTAGTGTCAAACATGGACAATAACAGCAGCTCATCATCATCAGGTGTCGTGCCGGCTGGCGTAGGCGATCATGGATCTCCACAAATCTCTATCTTTAGTGTTTGGATAGAGACGCAAGGTATAGATATAGAGAAGATAAAGAGAGAGAGAGAGAGATAGAGAGGCGAGGAGATAGAAGAGATAACGAGAGAGAGAGAGAGAGAAGAGAGAGAGCGAGAGAGATAACAGAGAGAGGCGAGAGAGGGGCAAGACCAATAACATTTTACTTTTAGTTCTTTTTCAGAGCTCATATCAACACTTGTAAACCACTTTGTGATCTGTATAGCATCTAGTTAGAGCGTTTGTAGTTGTAGTTATGCGCTTACAGTAGGTCAACAACCGATTGCGCTTTTGTATTTACTAGAGTAGCTTCAGGCCCGTATTCATTCGTCTCTTACAATATGTCTTGTAGGTCGCAGTGTTACCTCATTGTCTCTTACATATATCTGTAGGCCAGTGTTACCTCATTCGTCTCTTACAATATGTCTTGTAGTTCGCAGTGTTACCTCATTCGTCTCTTACAATATGTCTTGTAGTGTCAGTGTTACCTCATTCGTCTCTTAAATGTCTTGTAGTCACAGTGTTACCTCATTCGTCTCTTACAATATGTCTTGTAGGTGACAGTGTTACCTCATTCGTCTCTTACAATATGTCTTGTAGGTCGCAGTGTTACCTCATTCGCCTCTTACAATATGTCTTGTAGGTCGCAGTGTTACCTCATTCGTCTCTTACAATATGTCTTGTAGGTCGCAGTGTTACCTCATTCGTCTCTTACAATATGTCTTGTAGGTCACAGTGTTACCTCATTCGTCTCTACAATATGTCTTGTAGGTCATGATGTTACCTCATTCGTCTCTTACAATATGTCTTGTAGGTCGCAGTGTTACCTCATTCGTCTCTTACAATATGTCTTGTAGGTCGCAGTGTTACCTCATTCGTCTCTTACAATATGTCTTGTAGGTCGCAGTGTTACCTCATTCGTCTCTTACAATATGTCTTGTAGGTCGCAGTGTTACTATTCGTTGCTCCCCTTGCGAGCCACGACAACACGCGGGCAATTTTGCAACTTGAAAACATTTTAATAAAAAGTGTCGGAGAAATCGGATTTGCTGACCTATTTGTAGGCGCATAACTAGAACAATGTACAATCGCTCTTCGGCTCAGATCACATAGAAATCACAAAGACTGGTTTAACAAGTGGTCGATATGGAGCGCTTGAAGTAGAAGAAGAAGTTGCACAATTATTTCTCAAACAAAATGTCGTGTGTAATGAAAATACCACTTATATTTAAGATAACAAATGACATAACACAAGTAATAACTGTTATAAGAAAGAGAAGATGGAGATTTGTTGGGCATACTCTGAGTAGAAATGAACAAAGAATCATAAAGTAGGCATTGAAGTGGAAGACAAAGGGTTCAAGAAAGAGAGAAAGGTGCTTTCGTTGTAATTCACCCCAAACAAATGGTTAGCTGTTTTTATTAGATAGGGTGAGCTATTTCTAGATATGTTTTAGTTATTCATAGTAACCGAATTGTCATTCTGTAGAACCACAACTGACTCTAAATAACTAGGCCTGACAACTGACAGGGAAACTCCTGACCTAGATTCAATCGGGGTGCTGGAATCTATATATGTTTGATTAAACACTGCACTTTTTGCAATTGTACTCAATTCTGTGAGTCTATGGTTATTTATTGATGAAAAATATTCATAATATTGATATTCCTTATTGTTAAACTTAACTTGTTGCATAATATGACTTCGATTAAGCATTTTGTGTTGATTTAAATGAATTCGTCTATATACAACAATACTGGAATGCGAGGTCACGTGCCGGTGTGATCTGATTTCTCATAATTTTACCTGAGTCCGCAGGCCCATAAGTTTATAGTTGGCTCTGGTAGGACAGTCGATTTTAAGGCCAGGGAAAGTGATTTTTCAAATGAAGGTCACAAATTATTTGTTGATGGCGGAAAAGTCTGAAACTGTCTGGCTAATCAATCAAACGATCACTGAAGACATAAATCGTGAATTTCCTTGAAATGTCAGCATTGGTACATGTTAAGATGAGCAGTATTGTTTAGTTTGCAGAATCATGTGATTTCAACCCTTCCTTTTTTCAAATGGAAACTCCTAAAAACGTTAATGGAATAAACATCATGTAAATTTTTCGTTTGAATCACCAGACACCTCCTGGAAACTCGCAGGAACCCTGGGAATCCCGGTCTCCCTTTGTTTGAGGTGACTTAAAACGAAAGTACCGAAAGAAGGAACACTATATAGAAATCCTGAAAAGAACTTGACCGAGACGGACTCAGTTCCATAGAAGAGATTCAACAAGTTGTCTAGGATACAGCCACATGAAGAAATGACTTGATGTAACGTATAACGGCGAGAGAGGAATCTAGTAATGATACCACTTAAGATGAAGGGATGGAGAAGCTCATCATAGAAGGAGTTATAGCGGTGAAGAGGAGAGGAAGACCACGGAGAAGATGGATTAAGGATGTAACTGACGGTTCGAGCATGACGGCTGCAGAGGCGGGACATCTGACCATGAGAGAGAAGAGAGAGACGAGAGGAGATCGATTCGAAGCACTGTTAGGGTGGAGAGCTGTTAGTGAACTCGTAGTTGTTAGTGAACTCACTTCTTAGACTAGTGGTCCTGGTTCGATTCTACAGTGGGCGTGGAATATTTTTCCAATCGTAACGGTTCTCAGGTCGACCCAGCCTTAATTGAGTACCAAGAAAAGCACTGGGCAGTAAAGGCGGCCGGCGGGATGTTGACCCCGTCACCCATCGAGTGCCAGCGGTCAATGAAAAATATGGGCCTAATACCGTATTACCCTACATACCTCAAGGATTCATTTACATTGATATTTACATTTACATTTACATTGACATTGACATTTACATTGACATTTACATTGACATTTACATTTGCATTGACTATCTTACTGTGTGGTACCTCGATGATTCATTGACATTTACATTTACATTGACATTTACATTGACATTTACATTGACTATCTTACTGTGTGGTACCTCGAGGTATCATTTACATTGACTATCTTACTGTGTGGTACCTCGAGGATTCATTTGCATTAACTATCTTACTGTGTGGTACCTCGAGGTATAACAAGGATTCATTTGCATTGACATTGACATTTGCATTGATTATCTTACTGTGTGGTACCTCGAGGTATAACAAGGATTCATTTATGACAGTGACATTTGCATTGATTATCTTACTGTGTGGTACCTCGAGGTATAACAAGGATTCATTTGCATTGACATTGACATTTGCATTGATTATCTTACTGTGTGTACTCGGGTATAACAAGGTTCATTGCATTGACATTGACATTTGCATTGACATTGATAGACATTGACATTGCATTGATTATCTTACTGTGTGGGAGGCAATGAAGCAAGAATAGTCCTGCAACCTGCAAGCATGTCGAGGCGACTGATGTAGGCCCTAGGCACAGCCAATTCTAGATAACTAGGCCAGACAACTGACCGGGAATCCTGACCTAGATCAGAGAGGAGAGGAGGGGTGTTGGAATATATATATGTTTGATAGAACAATGCAAGCTTTTTGTAATTTTACTCAATTCTGTGAGTCTATGGTTATTTATTGGTGAAAAATATTCTCTCTCTCTCTCTCTCTCTCACGATCACCCTTAGACTGATGTACCAGATTTCCCCATAAATCACATTCATGTAGAAATCTGATTCATGCAGCCTTAGCATGGTGAGTTCTTCCCATCTTCAGCGCCATTCGGAGCTCTGGTCTTTATCCTTCGGTGATGTGTCCGGTTTCAGCCAGCGTTTACTGGGTTCGCTCTCCGCCAGCCTTTGGCTGTCCCCAGCCGACCTGCAAGGCAGCAGGTTACACATATTCATAATATTAATATTCCTTATTGTTAAACTTAGCGTGTTTATATAATATAACTTCGATTTAGCATTTTGTGTTGATTTTAAAATTAATTCGTTTATATATACCAATACTGGAATGCGAGGTCACGTGGTGTAGTTGTGGTATGATTTCCCATAATTCTTACCTGAGTCCGAAGGCCATAGTTTATAGTTGGCTCTGTTTGAGGCCTATGCCCAACCGGGTTAAAGGGCATACGAGAAGAAAGATATATATTTATTTATGCATTATGTATATATATTCTTCTTCTTTACTGCCAGGAGGTCTCCAGGTTGCATGAACCAGATATTGCTTCAAGGCCTCCTATCCAATGCTAATTTTTCTACATCTCTCAACTCCTTCCTCATTTTCTTGCAATCCGTTTGAACTCCCACCTTTAGATGTCCATGTGTCTTCCCTTATCTCTTTTACTCTGTGGGTTCAATCTGTATGTGAATATCTTCTTTTCTTTTACTCTGTGAGGTTTAATCTGTATGTGAATATCTTCTTTTCTTTTACTCTAGTTTAATCTGTATGTGAATATCTTCTTTTTCTTTCTTCTTTGCCATCGGTTTCGTATGCTCGTCTAAACCATGAGATGAGTTGCCTCTATGAAGCTGCATGTCAGTTGGAGTTCTTTGAGAGTTCCCCATAGTTTGCTCTGTAAGCTTTGTTCATGAGGCCATGTTTCATTTCGTTTGTGTAAGTATGATGGACATGACTGCAGTATGCGCTCTGGAGTGTGTGTTTCTGTCTGACGTGCACACTGTGCATTCTGAGCAGGCGTTATTCTGTGCATGTGATGCATGTATAAAATTTTTGCGTGATGAAGATTTTGTAAAACAACATTGCGATCGTTGCTTTTTTCGGTCGGAGGAGTTAATGATGTCTTTTTTTTTCCCAGAACCCCACTTAAAAACCGGGGGAAATATTGACGACCAAAACAGGTTGTGATGATGTCGTGAATTCTTATCGATGGGACAAAACACGATAAAACAGACAGTCAAAATAGATTTATATCTATATATAACTATTAAATAGTTTGACTTTCTGTTCACCCGATCTCTTATATTAAATCCTCTAAAAAAAAATGGCTCAAATGTTGACACTGTTGGAAATTACCTGACCATGGGAGATAGTTTTTGGTTGTTTCTGGTGATTCTTTTGGGCTCCGTAATGATAGTTGTTTTACGTTTGTTTGTTTGTTGTATGCGCGTGTGTTTATGCTGTTAAACCCCATGTCATTTTTATGCCCAGTGTTTTGGATCCCCTGATTAATTAATTGATACAATCATCATCATCCCCCTTCGGTGATCCATGTTGTTTGATCTTTTTTACACAGGAAGATCTGGCTGCGTGAAACTCCATAGCACCGGGGGGGTTCCCCGATGTAAAAGATAATAAAATTTTTTGAAAATTTTATTTAACTTTTTTAAATGAATTTTGGGACAGCAAGTAGGGATCTCTTTTTTGGGGTTATAGGTTATATGGTTATATTTAGTTTATGTGGTTTTTTTTAATAGGTTATTGGTTATAGGGTTTATTGGTTATATTTAGTTTTTTGGGGTTATATGGTTATTTTATGGTTTGTGGTTTTTTTAATTTTTTATGTGGTTATTGGTTATGTGGTTATATGGTTATGTGGTTATGTGGTTTGGGGATATGGTTATGTGGTTATGGTTTATTGGTTTGGTTATGTGGTTTTTGGTTATTGGTTATTGTTATGTGGTTATTGGTTATTGGTTATGTGTTTTGGTTATGTTTATGTGTTTATGGTTATGGGGGTTTTTTTTGGGGTTTAGGGTTTTGGGGTTATTGGTTTATGTTTTAGTTTATATGGTTTTGGGGTTTATATGGTTTGTTTTATATTTTATGGGGGTTTTTTTGGGTTTTTGGGGTTTTTGGGTTATGTGGTTTTTGGGTTATTTTTGTTTATTTTATTTTTTTTTATTTTATATGTTTTTTTTATTGGTTTATTGGTTATATGGTTATGTTTTTTGGGGTTATATTTTATGTTTATTGGTTATATGGTTTTTGGGGTTATTTTATTTTATTTTATATTTTTATTTTATTGGTTTTTTATTATATGGGTTATGTTTTTGTTATTGGTTATGTTTTTATGTGGGTTTATGTTTATAGGGTTTTATGTGTTATTTTATGTGGTTATTGTTATATGGTTTTTTTATATGTTATATGGTTATTTTAAATATGGTTTTTGGGGTTTTATTTTATATATTTAGGGGTTTTATGTTTATATGTTATGGGTTATTGTTATGTTTTTATGGTTATGTTTATATGTTTTGTTATGTGTTTAGTATTTTTGGGTTTTATTTTTATTTTATGTTTATTTTATATTTTTATGTTTATAGGTTATGTTTATTTTATGTGTTATGTTTTATTTTATGTTTTATTGTTTGGTTATGTTTTATATTTATGTGTTATATGTTTATAGGGTTATGTTATATGGTATGTAATATATTTATATGTTTGTTGTTATGTGGTTTATATGGTTATGTGATTTATATTTATGTAGTTATTGGTTAATGTTTATGTGGTTATAATTTATGTATTTATTGGTTATGTGGTTATATGGTTATGGGGTTTTTGGTTATGTGGTTTTGTTTATGTGATTTGAATTAGATTTATTGACATGGGGTTTATATGTTATGGGGTTATAGTTATATGGTTATATATAATATTTTTATGTAGTTATGTGAATTTATATGAGTTTATGTTTTTGTAGTTATGTGTTATAGTTTGTGGTTATGTGTTTATGGAAATATAGTATGTGTTTATATATTTATGTGTTATTGTGTTATGTATTTATATATTTTATGTAGTTTATAAAATGTTATGTGGTTATAGGGTTATGGTTATATGTTATGTGATTTATGTGTTTTAGTTATAGTTTATGTAGTTTATGTTTTATGTGGTTATGTGTTTATATAGTTATGTGATTTATATAGTTATATGTTTATATATTTATGTGAATTTATATAGTTTATATGTTTATTGAATTTATGTGTTATATGAATTTTGAGTTATATGAGATTTATGTAGTTATGAAATTTATGATTATTGGAATTATGTAGTTATATTTATGTGGTTATATTTATGTTTATGTTTTTATTGTTTATGGTTAAGCCTTTTGCGTACCGAAGGTTCGAGTTCAAATATGGATCGGTGGCCCAGATTCAATTCCATGAGGAGTAGATTTTTGTTTCGACCGTAATGAATCTCAGGTCAACCCAGCCCAAATTGAAGCCAGAAATACACTGGGAAGTTAAGACAGGCGGCGTGATGATGACTCCATCATCCGTCGTGTGATGAGTCAATGAAAAATACAGGCCCAACACTGTCTTCCCAATAACTTCATTGTATGAAAAATGGGTTCATTTTCTTTCATCTCATCCCGATCAGTCCTCTTAGCGCCCAGGGCACATTGCGAGGGGCCTCGTAGTGCCCATGTGCCATTAAGGCAGGTGTCTTGTGCACAAGGGCATAAGACAAATAACGTGCCTTAATCGCACATTAAGACAGAGCCTAGAGATCTTAGATGGCATGATGGGGTCAAAGGCGCAAGGAAGAACGGCGCGCCAGATTAGTGACTGGCACTAATCCCTGCTCTCACCTCCACGTGGTGACCCTGGTAACATCAGAGTTCCCGGGCTGGCTAGAGGGCCGGGGCCGTGGGAAGCTACTCTGGGGCAAGTAGAGATGCAAGTGAGTCATGCTAGATGGGATCCGCTCCACGCGACGAGCGAACTCCCAAGTGGAAAAATCTCGCCTCTCTTGGCCGATGGGAAAAGCTGGAAGGATAAACGTGGAACCGCGTGGGTCGAAACTCAGGGCCCGCATGCTCTCTCTTGAGCCCTCTCTCTTGAGCCGATGGTATGCTGGAAGTCGGGTTGACTGCACGTTGGTCCCCGTAGGTCAAACTCTGGTCCCATCACAGAGATGGGGCACGACTCAAACTATTGAAAGACGTTGACCGCGTGTGGCGAATTTGCCCCCCCCCTTGACCGCCTCTCGGCAGATAGGGAAAAGGGTGTCGATCGAGCCCCGTTTTGGGGTTTCGGAAATGGTGGTGGCACCAGGGCAACGTGCCCATCGAGCGATACGG